>VYZS01006652.1:0-39235 GCA_013400695.1 Neodrepanis coruscans | reverse complement strand
ATTCTGAGCATTAGCTTAGAATCAGGAGTCCTAACTATGAAAAGAGCTGCCACTTCCCAGAGACAGAATGACTACAGAGGTAATGCACATATTATGCATGGCTTAATTTGGAACTGTCAAACACACCTGACATTGCTCTCTGGAATGTTGATAGCTAGAGTTTTGAACTAATAACATTTATAAGTAGAGAAATACAGCTTAAATGTATTGTGTTCTACAGTAACATTTCAAACTAGTATGTGTAGTACTGAGCATTAGAGAGGTCACAGCATTAAGTCACTTAGTACAGCTCAAGCAGTGCATGTGCACTCAAAGGCATCATATCCCTTTCAGCACTTTTCCTGGCTCTATCATTAAAACTCTATAGTAAATGTAATAACTTACCTGTTGTATTTCTCTTCCAGACATTGAGCCACTAGTATCTATTACAAAAATAATATTCTTGGGCAACTTTGGAAGATTTGTCGGTGCAAAGAAGTGTACAAAATAACCATTGACAATCTGAAAAATAAAATGTTTAAAAAAAACTCAACAGCATCACCAAAGACTTTGCTATATCATAAAGATAAAACAGATAAAGCAGATATTATTCTCATTTAGTGTCGAGGCTCTAAGTGGTCTGCCTTGCTCAGGTACTGTGAGAAGTGGGCTCATGGCTGGTGAAGCCCCTGTGCTGTCAGCTCCCTGTTCTTTAGGAAACAGCTGGCTCTCACTGCTCCCTGACTGTTACTATGAAAGTTAGTCTGTTTAATGGTTCAGAATTCCAAGTTGTTAGATTTACCTGCAAATTATCTGGAGTTGTTCTCTTCACATCATATCTTACAGTGAAATCCCCATCCAAGACAGACTCTGAGCAACTTGCACAGGTTCGCTGCTGGTCAAGAGTTGGTTTGAAAGAGACATGCCCCTGCAAAGAAAAGCCTCCCTTAGATCTGAATCTTACTAGCTGAAAATTTCCCGTGGAACACATTTTTATTTTTTTATAGCTAGTATATTTAAACTCACAGACATGAGAATAACCTGTGTTACCTGGTTATCTATCAGTTTGTATGTACCCATATATATATATTTATGTATTTATTGGTTGATAAGTCATACATGAAGGCTGCTGTCTAGGACTTTCTCTTTGTGCTTATTTCCCCATCTGCCTTGGGTCAGCCCTCCACTCTGAATGACACCTTTGATAAGGCTGTTGAGCAGTCTACACTTTAGGAATTCTACCACCCTCATACAAGAGAAAACTACTTGTTACCAATTCAGTTATTCTATGAGAGACAGCCTTATTGGTATCCAGGTTTCCAAATAGTGCTGTGAGACAAGGCCTACTAGTTTTGGTTCAGTACCCTGCCAACGGCTACATGGCTTCTGAACTGCGTGGAGATGGCCTTCAACTTGCTACCTTGGAATTCAGAGCTCATTTGAACAGACAAGCTTTTCCTGCATTTTTGCTCTTTTTTTTTTCTTCTCACCTCCATCACAAGCACTGACATTATTATTTCAGAATTATAGCCATAATAAGTAAATTAAAGAACTCAGTAATCAATGTACCTTTTTCTCTGAAAAAGTTTTTTTAATGACATTTTGCAGCTCATTGGTGATGAATGTTCCTTCTGCTTCCAACTCAGTGATACCCTGGGGCTCAAAAATATTGACTTCAATCTGAAATATGAATTGAAAATTCATTGTCATTGATTAATCCATAATACATAAATTCAGCCATTTACAGAAGGATCAGCAGACAACTACAGATGTGAAAGGGATTTTCATAAAAGCAGTGCAAACCTACACTTGTATGGACACATCTTCAGTCAAATAGGCCTTTTGACACATACAGGTTAAAAACAAAGCTAGAAATAAATAAACTTTAAAAGAAATATAACTTGTTTGAAAGCTTGATACTGGAAGTCCAGCAAGGCAGATAGGAGTGATCAAAGACCAGTTTTAGTACACATAAGNTCAGTGAAAGCTGCAGAAACCGCCTTTCTGTAATTGCAGATACTGCCCGTGTAGTCAGAAGTTGTATTTCCTTTTTATAATTCATGCTACAATAACTTAATGACTGTTCTTTGGTCCCATAATGTAATTAACATGCCAGAACACAGTATTTCCTATCTCACAGTTTGCTATGGGATGACAGTGTGGAAGCCACAAAAACCATCATTCTTACTTGACAAGACCAGCAGTCTGTCCCTTTGAAACTGCCTTCTCATATTGCTTTTTTGCAGCTTCTTTTTCCTTTATAGTTCCAGGGTAAGTGACACCATCGATAGTCCTTCAGATGAAAAAGTCCAAGTTTAGTTGAATGATACATGAGAAGTTACTACAGAAATTCTCCCTTTATCGACTGGTTTGCTATAAAGCAATTTTAGAGACCTGCTATTGCCAAGATTTGAGCCCTTTCGCTGAAGCCAGTCTCCTCAATGAATTTAGCTGGAATGAAGAGCTCTAGTGATCAGTATTTTAAGAGAATCTCAAACTGGGCTGATGGCAACATGACCCACACCTGCCATACTCCTACATTTTAGCAGCTTCACCGTCCTGTCTCAACTAATGGCAAAGCAACTCTCTGGATGAGACTCACCTGCCAGGTGTCACTGTCTACTGCTGAGCATTTATTCAAATATAAGCCTTTCATTCAAATATGATTTTTAAATGAAGATATAAATTAAGCTATAATGCCATCAGGGAAATTAAGTAATGGAACTTTCCTGGTTTGATAACACCAGAGTAAGTAAGTGGTATTTCTGAAAATATGGATGGATCTCCAGGGTAAGCTCCCCCATTCCCTAAGGTCCATGATGAAGAACAGACATAATTGAAAATTAGTCACCTTTTCTCTAGATGTCCCAGTGTTTGCCTTTCTCCACATATCTTACATGTTAAGTTAACAGTACCAGAAAATTACCCAGGAGGCATTTAGAAATCTATCAGATGGCAAAGTAATAATGAACAGTTGGGTTTAGTTCCTCCCAGTTGAATTTGCACAAATATTTAGTCTTCTCTAACAATATTGTAAAGATTACACACATGCTGAAGTTGGTAATGAAGGCTGTCTTAGGGAGTTCAACGTCAAAGAAGACTTCTTTGGACACATTTCCACGATTGACAGCTCGACTGGTGATGATATTGTGGGCAAATCGGGAAGTTACTTTACTATCAATTTTCATGTTATAGATTTCTATCCCATTGACAACCTGCAGGTTGAGAAATGAAAAGAAGGAAAAAAAAAAGATGACTAGCTGTTACACTGATGTGTGTGTTAATCAGTCATAATCATATTTTTAAAAAGAAGACATGGCAGGACATCAATCACTCCAAAGCAAAAGAGGAAAGTCCTAATCATGAGAACTGGAGCACAGCCGTGTTTCCTTGGATATTATCACAACGCCATCATGGTACTATTCCACAAGTTGTAACTACAGCCTCTTCAACAAAATACTACCACCACAGCAAAGATACTGCCATTATAAAAACTGGGTTTTTTTCCTCTATTTTTTATGGTTACTCAAAGAGCTCAACAATTTACTGCTGCCTCCCTGTATTAATGTCCGTAATTATCGGTGGAGTGGATGACTCCTAGAGCAGGGATGTAGGCAATTATCTTGTTCAAAAATAGACCAAAACAATTCCAGATGGTTCCAAATTCCATTTTATATTATTTTCAACTTCCTCACAATTGGGGCTCATTCTTTTTTAAACAAGGAAATAGGCAGAGCAATACTTATTTTCTTCGAATGCTCAGGTATAAGGTTGCTGGAGACTATGTGAAAGCACAGAAAACAACAGATGTGATTCATTAGGCAACTCCATAATCAGGAGTGCAGCAAAACCAACACTGGAAAGAACCATAGAGGCCTTAGAGTGGAACTGATCTCTGTCTGATTGATTAAAAGAGTCCCCAAACAATCAAAGCATTTAATTGTTGCTGAAGTGGAATCCAGGTGCCAAGTGGAATCAGCCTCGGAGGTGAGGTCTCTTGCCTTCCTTAGCAATAACATCAATATAAAATAGAAGTAAAAACAAAACCAACATTGAATGGATGTCTCTTAAGAGACACAGAGGTGACTTCAAAGAACTCTGCTATTCATTTAAATACAGTGAAGTTAAAAATCATCTGTTCATTCTCTTTCCTTGTCCAGGAGTTTCTGTCAGAGCTCAGAAAATTAGTCTTATTGCCTAGAACAGGCAGCTCTGGGCTATTTCCCTTATCACACACACTGAGAAATATCCACTTGCTCAGACTGGACTCATAGACACATTTTTGTGAACACACTAAGAATATTCTTGTCACTATAAATCTTTCTTGGTAGCCTGGACAAAACCAAGTCTTACTCACCAAGTCATTATCAGCATTTCGCTTCTGTGAAGAGAAAAAAAGGGAAAAAAAGATCAATAAGGTAGGGAAGCTGCATTTAGAAATAAAACACAGCACCTATGTAGTTGTCAAAAGTCAAAATAAGTTGTTCAGGAGAAGGAAGCCTTGAGAAAGGTTTTCATTAGTAAATTTGAAGTAAAATTGAGGGAAGAGCAAGTAAGCCATCTGAGGCAGACCTAATTATTTTGCTTACAGCATTGCCAGCTTTGATGTATCTTTTGGTTTTCATTTGGTGTTAGTGTACCTTAAATACCATGGTTTTGAATGAATTTTTCCTGTTTCGCCCTAGCAGCCCCTCACCCTAACGTGACTGATGGCAATGATGGGATGACGGTAATTCAGCAGAATTAGAGAGAGGAGAGGCAGTCACTACGAAAGGTTGCACGGAGGGGGAAAAAAATAAGGCATTAGAACATTTCAGTTTGCCATATTTGCTCCCAGAGCAGGTGCAAATATCAGAAGTTGTAAATACTGTCTCCTGAAAGAAGGACAGGCAGTAACCAAACTTACTGACTCTTGTTAAAATAACAGCTTGTGTAACTCAGTTCCCATCAGCCCATGTAACTCAGTTCCCATCAGCAAGACTGCAAACACCTTACCTCATTTGGCTCCAAAAGTCTCAGGGGTCACATTTGGTGGAAACATGTTTGGCTGCTCCACCAAATAGAGGGGTAAGGACACAGTAAGGTATCGAGTCAGATACACATCATAGGTACATGTGAGGCTTTTGGTACCTTTCACAACTAAATGTTTTCCAGGTTGGAAAATGAGACACGGAGAGTTATTTACTGTTTATTTTTGAGTTCTTTTCAAGGCACTATATTAAATCTTAGGTAATGCAAGGTTTGGGGGGAAGCTTGTCAACTGCTGTAAGAATTTGGCCAAAAAGTCTGTGCATATTTCTCTGGGTTCATCTGTCAAACTGTTATTGCCATACAGATGATTTCTGTGTGTACATCTCTCCTGTTTCACAAGCCTATGTGGATTTCTTTAATGACTGTGTAGAGTGTGCACCAATTTAAATCTGGCCTTTCCAAAACTAGAATTATCTTTTCTGCATCTATACTGCCATTATAGCTTGTCATCTCCCCTTACAAAACACAAACTGAGGTATGGACTTTGGGAAATGAAAAGCTGGGAGTCACTGAAATGTCATTTTTTTTGGTGAATACCTTTCCTCACAGTGGAACTACCAAGCCATTTGAATACAAAAAAATGTACAAAAAATGTACAAAAAAATGTTCTTTAGTTACAAATCTTGCAATTTTCACTCCTGCCTCCAAATTAAAAGGTATTTTACCTGCATTTAAGTCCTACATATTCTTTCTCAGAGTTATGGTTCTGACAGTTTTGATGTTCTGTTCTGATTCTGTAAATCTTTTGAAGGATACTCTGCAATTTTCATTTAAAAGAAACTACAGAAAAATCTCTCAATGAAAAGCATTTCTCACTTCGTACTTGGGCTGATCTTCAATGGAGACACTCAACTCAGTTGGACATCAACCAGCCATGTGCCCCAGCTGACTCTGATTTGCACAGGGGAGGGAATTACATGAGTCTGTGATTTTGTTCTGTTGGGTTGTTTGTTTTTTTTTTAATTTTTAATGATTCACTTGGAAGTAGGTTGACACGTCACTAACATCAAGGTCATTTTAAGCTTAGAGAGCAATAGTGTGCTATTCAAAAAGATTATGCAATTCGAGATAAAAATGAGATTTTAACATCCTCTACTTTGGGTAATTGTTACTCGGTAAAATGTCTCTGTATTATTTCCACACATTTGACAAGTGCACCAATTATTATAATTTTTTTTTCAGTTGTGTAACAGCAACAAACTCTTCTTTTGTTTAATACTGTTTTGCTGTGGCAATAGCAAAGAACAGAGGTGGAAAAAATCTATAGAAATTGGAGAAGAAAAGAAATTTGAACTCCCAAGAAAACAGAAAGGGGAAAAAGACTCCCATTATCGTACTTGCTGACAGAAGCCCTGATTGAACAGCTTGGGAAACTAAACCACAGCATGACTAAAATACACAGCAAAGAGTGTACAGTTAACTTGAAGTGATCCCTGGGAATGAGGTATTTGCATATATCCCTAAGAGCTACATAGGAAAAACAAGGCATGAAAATTATTTCTGAAACTACGGCAACATTGAAGATTTCACCATCCCAAGTGCTGATAATTGGCTGCCATGGAGAAGGGACCACAGTGCAGCTCAGCTCCACACATCAAACTTCCCTGGGAGCCGTGACGGACCCTCGCTGCTCCCAGAGTGAGAGGGCCATAAAGGGTCGGCTGTATCATCGCTCCATGTGCTTTGAATGGTCTGAACATGGAGTTCTACAGGTTGTTTTTAATCTAGGAAGATCTTTCCCACTCTTAGTAGCTGCATGATAGAAACAAGGTGTGCCAGTGAACATAAGGACCTTTGATTTGGATTTTTGCTCAGTTTTCAGCAGAACTGGGTCTGCCAACTCCATTTACCTGACTATGGCTCTAAAGTCTGCTTTGGCAGCCCGAAGGTCATCAGCCAGCCAGACTTCCAGCCACACTTCATCACTCCCTGTTGGCACACCTCCTGCTCAATGGGACCAGGACACAGATGGGGACAGAGACCTTCACACTACAGAGCAACCTCCTCCATTTCAATCAAATCGTATTTGCATGAAGTGTAGAACAAAACTGAGATAATCAAGTGACTTTTCCATAGCGTTCTGGATGTATGGATGGAGCATTGCACAGAGCTTTGGCAGTTTTCCAGAACAACAGGTATTCTGGTAATCAGGAGGAGAAAGCTACGTTATATCTGGGTTAAATAATAAGAACCATTGATGTTTCCAGTTGACAGCATAAAATCTCAAGCTGATTTTGAAAGTTAGATATGTTACTATCCTGATTTTCAAAGAAAAAGTCTTGGCAAAGACCATAACCTAATGAACAGAAATGGACTGTAATTTGTTCTGTCCTGTTCTAACACAAAATGCTCCCTAAAGAGATTTGCCCTCTGTAACTTCTCAGAGAACATAACCACTGAGAAAGAGGAAAATAATCTATGGAGGTGAGGAGTAGTGGCCAGCAATTTAACCAAAGAAAATTAGACAAAGCATCAGGCAACACTGCTTTGCTCAGAGATTAATCAAAACCAGAATGGCTCCTTTGAGGGACAAAGATTTTTGAGAGACATATATTTAATGTTGTGTTAACATGCAAATCTTCTGAGAAAAAAACTACCGTGTCGTTTGGATAGTGGACATTTATCTTGATACCATGTTACCTCTCTGTTTTCTGCTTCTTGGAGGAGTCTTTTCACTGACGCTTTGCATTGCAAATTGTGCTAAAGTCAGTTCCCTGGCAGCACTGACAGCTTTATACATTTAAATATAAAACCACTTAAACATTTTACTACTATGTGGTGATGATCAGGAAAACAGAAGAACACGATACTTTTATAAGAAAGAGAGGTAGGAGAACTTCAGAGCTGATTTTAAACCGAGGCTGATTAGAGTTCAACCAGTCTGAGTCCCCAGTTTGATCTTGTGTCCACTGGTAACACACAACACAGAGCTCCTGCTCCAGCACTGTATGAACTCTCTGATAAATGCTGATAAATTGCAAGAAATTAATCTATGAAGAGAGGGAGCCCCACACACAATTGTTTTCTTACCTTGATGTTTCTGACATGTGTTACCAAAATGTCTGATGATGCAAAGGCAGGAATCAATAGTAAAATACAAAGCAACAGATTGTTTTCCATTTTGGAAAAAAAGTAAGGTTCAAATTGGAACCCTATGCATAAATATATAATGCCTTGTTTACCAAGTGTTAATAAATAACCCAATGAGAAAAGTGGGTTAAACATTAGGCATTTGGGAAGAAATCAAATATTGAATTTTTAATTTGCATAATCTACAGAATATTGCTACAAAATCTGTTCCAGATTACTTCAGGAATGTCTCTTCCCTGTTACAACTCCAAACAGAAATTCAACACCCATTTCTGCATGGGTGACAGAGATTCACCTCCACTCCAGACACACTTCTTCTCCAAATGAAAATTGTCATCTTCCTGATAGTTTCCTAAAGGCTTTCCCTGGCTCAGATTTACTGCAGCCATAACAGAGCTTGCAGTCTGTGAAACACGTTTAACCTCCCTTCAAAACTACTCCTGTAATCCTGTGTATCACTCGGGTTTCTGCTTTAGGTATCGTTATGTGATGTGTCCTGTCTGCTACAGAAACTTCCCATCACATTTGTTCCTGTTCATCTTCACGGCTCAAACCAGGTCCAACTCCCAGGTCTTGCATCGTGCACCCTCAATGCTCACCCAGCCTGCACATACAGGGCCCTTTTCCTTTATTTATCATCTTGACAGTGTTAATTATCTCTCAGACTTTTTATCTGGATCATCTCCCTTGACGAAACACAGACTTTGAGGACTGGGGGTTAAACGCCCAGTGACAATCGAACATTGTATTTTCTCTTTTTCCTGCAGTCAGTGCTGAGGTGCTCAGCCACATGAGGGACACAGGAGGGGTACGGGAGTCCTTTTAAACCAATCTCGAGGTTTTTTAAGCAATTGTGTGCCTCACCCAAGGGGACAGGCTGGCTCTGTGAAGCTGCTGCGCTCCCGGCAGGTGCTGGGACCTGCTTGTGGGGTGTTGTTACACAGCTGCCCACGGGGCTGTCACTGTGTCCCTGTGGCCAGCCTTTCCCGGGGCTCAGCATACGGCTCTCACGGAGCCCAGGACACATCACACGGTNCTGGGCGGGGGGCGACGCGGGGGCTGTTTGGGTGTGACCGACACCCGGATGGGGCCCGGCCTTGGACTGCGCTGCTGGCAACAGCCCCGGGCACGAGCAGGGACCTGTGTCGGTGGGACTGTGACCATCCCCTTGTGTTGGGTGTAGCCGTGACCATCCCCTGGTGTCAGTGGGACTGTGTCCATCCCCTGGTGTCCCTGTGGGACTGTGACCATCCCCTGGTGTCGGGGTGTAGCTGTGACCATCCCCTGGTGTCCCTGTGGCCGTGTCCATCCCCTGGTGTCGGTGTGGCTACAGCCACAGGAGCGGGGCTGGTCCATCTGGGCTGTTCTGTTCTCTTCCCTTGTCTGTGAGGACTTTCATTAAAGGCGTGGAGAAAACTCTTCTCCCCTCCCCTCCCTCTTCTCGTTAATATAAAAAAACCCCACAAACACCCCGCAGATAAACCAACCCCCCCAAATAACTTTTTTCTTAATTTAAATAAAGATAAGAATAATGGGGTTTTTATGCATGTTGCCATGTTTTATGGGCAATAGCTGGCCCGTTTGGCGCTTTGGGTGACAGGAGAGCACAGCCCGTGTCCAGCATGAGGCAGAACACTCTTGTCCTTTCAGATGTGCTCGTGTGGTGGAGATAATGACGGCAAGGATGGAAAACCAGCTGCTGGTGTTGTCTTTCTCTGGCATTGGCTCTGGGGGAGGGAGATGGGCCCTGTGTTTGCTGTCCTGGCTGCAGCACAGTGGGAGAAGGCTTTGGTTGTGCAAGAATTTTTGGAGGAAGATTGAAATAATCTGTCTTGCCTGGCCAAAGCAGCGGAATAGTGTGAGAGAGTAGAGAAATGGGGATGGAGAACACCCCCAGAGCAGTTCCATAGGGACCTCAGGTGGGAGCCTTGTGCCTGTGATTGTGCTGGAGATGATGGGAGAAGGTTTGGTCCCAGAGGGGACCATCACCACATCACAGAACTGTTAATCTCGGTGTCCTGAGAGCAAACAGTGCTGTGAGGTGACTTTCACCTGGATACAGGTCCTTGGATTTCTGTGTGGTGCTGTTGGTTGTTAACATTGGCAAGAGCCTTGCTTCCTGTTTGTTGTTATTTCATCTTAAATATTTGGTGTGTTTTACTGTGTCTTATCTTTTGGCAGCTTCTACAAACTTTCTTCTGTGGCAGGAGGATCAGGATTTTTTGGCTTTGGCAGAGTGCCCTGTGTTCTGTGGAAGAAATTCTGTCTTGTTTAAGCAATTTGCTGTTAACTGAATGCTGGGGGGTTTGTGGAGAAGGTCAAGTGGCTCTAGATGTTTAAAACAAAATGAAATGTAATTTGTACATAATTTGGTAACAAATAAGGTGGAAGAGCATTGCAATAGACTTTGTGGGAATCTTGCCAGGGGAATGTGCTCATTAATCCAAATATAATCAATGCCAGGTTTAAAGCAAGGCTAATATATGTGCTTTTTGCATTTTGGTAGTTTATTGCCTAAAACATGCTGATAAAAAGGTACAAGCTTTTGTTTTCCATGGCCAAAGATGGAATTGTAGTGGACTTGTCATGTAGAACACAGTAGTTGCAGTGTTTGTGTTTCATTTTAAACTTAGATGATGCTGTACACGATTAGTTTTGTGATATTCCTGAAAGAAGCTTTGCATCATCACAGGTTGTATCCAGCAGAGTTCTGAAACACAAAGTCACGAGGTGCTGTGGATTTTCTGGGTAATTGGTTCCCTTGGTGTATAGGGGCTTCTCCTCAGCCCTAATTAAATGTGCTGAGCTAATTAATAGGCCCAGACACTGAACAATGCTGAGGATGCCAAAATTCAGCAAGTAAAAATTTTTTTAGAAGTTTCAGTTTTAAAACCTCTGAGGTAAGA
The DNA here is from genome assembly GCA_013400695.1 of Neodrepanis coruscans. Taxonomy (NCBI): domain Eukaryota; kingdom Metazoa; phylum Chordata; class Aves; order Passeriformes; family Philepittidae; genus Neodrepanis; species Neodrepanis coruscans. The sequence continues at coordinate 28,229 of VYZS01006652.1, read as the reverse complement.
GTGGGGTCAGGTGTAACCATGGCACGATTGTTCCAGGGAAAGTTGATGCCCCAAAGTGATAAAAAAGTGACAAAATTTGCATCAGGATGGGGCCAGGTCAGACCGAGGTGTTGGTGCTGTGAGGGGAGAAAGTGTGCTGTGGATTTTGTTGTCTCATCTCAAGCTTCATTTATAGTTTTGCTAAAGCCTAAAATTCCTTAGAATTACATTTTAGGGAAGTAAATAACAGCTTTTGTATGCACGTTTGAAAAATTTTTAACCCATCTTAACACAGCATAAAAGAAATTAAGGAATGAGCATAAGACCTTCTGTGTCTTTCAGATGACTTTTATCCTAGACATTACTGTAATTTTTTTTGCATATGACTATACACTTTCCTTATCATTATATTTAAAGTAACTGTTGAAGTGACCTGTTTTGAGAGTAGCTGTTTTCAGTGTAAACAAACAGGTATTTCAGGCTTAAGAGATGAATGACAGGCACACACTTAAAATGAGAGGGGGAATAAACATCAGTCAGAAAAAAGCAAAACTCTGTACAGAGTTGTATTCAGGTATAAATTCAGGAATAGATGGCCACACCTGTTCCATTTTTATTGTTTAAGGGTAGAAGTGATGTGTACCTGTTAAACAAACTGCAGCCTCTGTGTGGAATAACAAGTGGAGATTTCAAACACTGTATTTCCCTGAGATCTGGGGAATTCCCTGGGGCTTCTGCACAGTCTGATCCCTTCTGATATACCTTGTAATTCCTTTTGCAGTATGTCATCAAGAAGTTAAACCTCAGAAACTCTTCCAGCCGTGAGAGGAGAGCGGCAGAGCAAGAGGCACAGCTGCTGTCCCAGCTGAGACACCCCAACATCGTCACCTACAGGGAGTCCTGGCAGGGGGAGGATGGCCACCTCTACATTGTCATGGGCTTCTGTGAGGGAGGAGATCTCTACCACAAACTTAAAGAGCAGAAGGGCAAACTCCTGCCTGAGAATCAGGTGGTGGAGTGGTTTGTCCAGATTGCCATGGCACTGCAGGTAAAAGAAAGGATGGATTTGTCACCTTCAGATGGAAACTTAATTTGGCTCTTTCTGTGTGTAAAACTTCCAGCTGGGCTGCAGCCTTTGGATTCCTGTTTGCCTGGGTTAGGATCTAAATACAGTGGTTATTAGCACATTAAAAGTGCTCACAGGTCATTGCAGTCAAGTCAGCTCTTTGAAGAAAGAGCTATTTTATGTCCACATCTCTGCAGCACAGTAGGCAGTGATAACCTCCAGGGTGTTTGCAGCTCTAGTCTGAGATGCTTCCCTGGTTTGAGAGTTTGGGTTAAATTTACAAATGTAGTTTTTGAAAAAAAAAAAAAAAAGGGCAGCTTGTTTCAGAAGCATTTTGTGTTTTGTTTTTTTTTTTTGTGGTGTTTTTTAACGGTAAATTTAGACTCCTAAATTATCATTTCTATTAAATCTTTTCTGACTCCTTTGAAATTTAGTAAATGTAGGTTATTAAACTTTAAACATAATCATTATACTAATAAAGACAAGATATAAAATTTAACGTTAAAGAATAAGAAATTGGAAAGAAAATTGTATCAGAAAGTTGGCTGTTGTGATCAAATGTACACAAGTCTACAGTACTGCCTGTTCTTGGTTATGATGATTAATTTTCTTCCCTGTTTGCACAAAGCTCATATTGTACTTTCCACTGAAATGTTATACTGAGGACTAATATTGTCAAGTATTGTAAGCAGCAGAAAATTACAGTCTGAATCTTAATTTTGCATTTTTATTTCCTCTTTCTGCTGGTCTGTAAGAGCCACATGGGGAGATTTGGGCAAAGCAGTGCCAAGTTTGGAGCCTGTGCCTTTGTTAGTCACAGTGTTAATTCACTGATGTTGTCACAGCAGAGGCACTCCTCACTTTGAGGGTGATTTATGTGTCTCTACTTCATTTGTGTTTTTCCTCTTTGACTTGCATAATGAGATTTGACTTTTCAGTGTAGAAGAACCAATTAGGAGTTAATTAACTCTGTGTGTTTTTTCCCCCCCAGTATTTACATGAAAAGCACATCCTGCACAGAGACCTTAAAACTCAGAATATTTTCCTGACACGAACGAACATAATCAAAGTGGGTGACCTGGGAATAGCCAAAGTGTTGGAGAACCAGTATGACATGGCCAGCACCCTCATAGGCACCCCCTACTACATGAGCCCTGAACTCTTCTCTAACAAACCCTACAACCACAAGGTACAGTGTGGAAATGTCACTTCTGTTTTACTGGGCACCTTATGTTACATCTCTGAGAACATTGCAATCTTATCTATGGTTTTTAATTTCTTATTGCTTCCAGCTCCTTTTTAATGTTCCCAAAGAACACAAAAAGAAAAGGAGAGAGGGATTTGTAGGAACCCTTATTCCTTGAACTGATTTTGGGAATGCACAGCATGTGATAAGTTATCACAGCCCATTTGTTCAGCAGGCTGCCTGTACCTCTCACAGCAGGGTAATGGAAACAGAAATATCAGTCTGTATTGCACAGATGCATGTTCTAAATTAATTCTGTATCAGACAGGTGGCTTTATACTCAAAACTTTGTATTGGACATAATAGCAGCATTAAAAAAAAGCAGTGTTACTGTGAATTCAAAATCTAACAGAATAAAGCAAATATGTACCCTGTTCAGCTTCTCCTGCAAACCACACACCCCACAAATATGAGTGTCTGCAATGAGCAAGAGCTGAGGGGAAACTGTTCCTCCAAGGGAAAATCAACGTATTTTCATTTGCCCATTAGAACTGATATTGCACTAAAAAAGGAAATAAGGAACTCCCTCTACGAATATCTTATTTCTACACTTCTTTTTGGAAAAAAGTCACGATATTTGGAAGAAAGTTCAGCTGATCAAAATTAAAAATGAGAGAGAATGAAGCCAAAAGTTTGTAGTGGAGTTTGGTCTTGATGAATTCAATGTCATTAAAGAGATCAAACTTGTAAAATTAATAAAAGGTTCCCAAGGCTGATTTTTTCCCTTTTTTCCAGTCTGATGTTTGGGCGTTAGGCTGCTGTGTTTATGAGATGGCTACACTGAAACACGCCTTCAATGCGAAGGACATGAACTCCTTGGTTTATCGCATTATTGAAGGAAAGGTAAAAACTTGGATAAAAATTTTATCTATGTGCTTGCTTTTTCTGTCTGGAACTTGAAATTATCTTTTTTAATCAGAAGTACTGCATGGAATTAAAAATACTTTGTATGTTACCTGTGTCATTGTCTCTGTTGTGAGACTGGTGTTTCGTGGTGGTATTTGATGCAATAGCAGACCAAGGCAGTTACTCATCTGTAGGTGTTGCTAGAATTTCTTGTTGTCTTTTGATGTAATGAGTATATGGATAAATCTTCAAAGTTCTGAGATTACTTTTCTTAATTTGCTCCTGATTTAAATATTGTGTAAAAAATTAAACTGCTGTTAGTGTGATGCTATTTTCCTGTTAGATAAAATAGCTTATTTAAGGGTCTTCTTTCTTTGGCATATAATGAAGTTAATATGGATTGGTGTGGTATAAATTTTTAAGCCTGTTTACAGAACTTGAGCTGCTGACATTAATGAAAAATTACAAACACTTCTTTGACAAACACCTGGAATTTCTGTATTCCTTATAACATTAAGCACTTGGGTAACTTTGAGGATCTGAACAAAGGGTTTATTTGTTTGTGCAAAGTATGTAGCTGAACATAACTGCCTTGCATAAATAGTGAGTTAAATAATATCAGGCTTCCCTTTGCTTCTACAGCTGCCCCCCATGCCAAAGGATTACAGCCCACAGCTGGTAGAAATAATACAAACTATGCTGAGTAAAAAACCTGAGGAAAGACCAAGCGTGAAAAGCATCCTGCGCCAGCCATACATCAAACAACAAATTTCTTTGTTTTTGGAAGCCACAAAGGCGTAAGATATTTCCTTTTGAGCGATTCTGTGCAGAACATTCACATTACTGCTGTCTTTGTTTTTAAGCTTTTCCTGTTTTTTTTGTAGTGGGATAAAGTAAGTTCTGTTATGTGCAGCTACAAAGCATATGAGCACATGAGTTTCTTTGGATTGTTTGAGAAATAGAAGAGAATTAGAGTGGAAAATAGGTTTTTTTTTTGCAAATGCAGAATAAAACTGTGCAATGGTTAGGAATACAGAAGTGGTAGGAAATACACATCTTTACATATGGTTCTCTGAGGCCATTTATCATCTGGGAGTTGCAAGACAGAGTTCCTTTTGATATACCCTAATATAATTGTTTTTCTTTGTCAGGTTTAGTCAGTTCTGTTACAGCTCCCGGGTAGGACTGACCCTGATGCTCTGCAGAACACGTGTGCATTGCTGGCAGAGTCTGACTCGTGGTTTTGGGCTCCTTTTCTAGAAATGAGGATGAGGATGTTGTGCACAGTCTGTTGAAAAAGCCCCCTCTCTGATAATCTTTGTATGAAAGCTCTTTAGTGAAGTGGATTTGTTTTTAATTAGTGTAATCTAGAGAAATATCTTAAGACCTTGTTGATGGTGATTGAATGAGCAGCTTTCATTTTCTTTACAGGAAAGCAGCTAGAAATCATAAAAAACCAGTGAATGCTAAACCTAAGGATCCTTGTTCTGTCATCTCAGCAAAGGATGAATCTCACAGCAGGAATGTTACCCACCAAAACCACTTCTCTGAGCCAGCCAGGAAATACAAAGTTGTAAGATATGGTTTTTTTCTTTTTCTAAAAACCAACAAAACCAGAAAAACCAAATCCGTCTTGGTTTTCCCAAAGAAAAAACTCAAGTTTTAGAAGAAGTGCCTTAAGCATTCCCAAGAACGTAGATCTGAATCCCAGCAATGTGTAAAATTCACATTAAGGAATTATTTTTAGACAAGATTGGAAGTAATTAAACATCTGTGGGTCAGTGAAACTAATTACAATGTCTTTAAGATGTTAAATAAACAACACACAGTTTTTAATTTGTGGGTCACTATCTAAATTACTCATGGGGTATTTGGGGGTCAAATAATTTTTCAAATATTTCATGATAAGTGATACACAAAAACATGGTTAATCATGTGCATCATTTTTATTTTCTGTAATGAGTCTGCTATTCTGGGTTTGAGCTTTAAGTGTTGAAATACTGTATGTCTGTGGTGTAGTATATCTTAAAAACTTGGTGCTTGTTGGTTCCCCCCTTAAGGAAGAGCCAAGGAAGTACAACTTTTCACAATTTACTGGTGAAAAGCAGGTGTACTCCATGTATATAAACCATAGCTGAAATAGGTCACTTGCAAATACAGTCTGTATCTGTTTAAAAATGTGAGTTTTGACTTTTTGAGGCTCTTAATCTGTAATTGATCATAATCTCCTTGCAGTTTCTATGTTTGGTATGTTCTTGGTTTTCCTCAGGTGCTTAGAGAATTCTTTCACATGTGTTTAATATCCAAAAAGTAATTAATTTTTTTTTGTTTTCCTTTTAATTCTAGAATGAAGAAGATTGCATCATCAAATATAAAGCCACCAAATTTTGTCCCTCAGAGAAACCAGTTGTTGAGGTGGAAAGGAAACCAAGCAATAATGATCTGAACAACCTGGGAGACTCCATAGCTACAATTAGTGAAGTGAACATTGATGTCATCCCATCTGAAAGGATGAAACGTGGAAGTGAGAAGTGTGGCAGGGAGCATATCCCAGAGAATAATAAAGCAAAGTATTTACATGTTCCAGGAAATTCTAAAATAACATCTAATAGCCCACCAATTATGGAAGATGGACCACAGCAAAGAGCAAAACAGGCTTTTAAAACTGAAAATGTTGAGTCTCAGCCATCTTCTATTAATGCTACAGAAAATGATGATGACACTTTGAAACTCCTGCAGCCTGTATCAAAAGACCAAAAGCAGACTGACCTGGTAATGCATTTATGCTTATTTGAAATAGATTTAACTAATGGACACTTCTTAAAATTTGGAAAACTGCTGCATATATTTTTCTGGCAAAGTAGGATGCTGCTGGTGAAATTAGAGATTCTTAAGTAGTTGGGAGCCTTGGCTTCATATTTGCAGACGAAAAGAGATTAAGTAGTTTTGGGCTTTCCACCTAGGTGATGAACAACAATTTTCCAACCCTCAAGAAGAAAGTTAGTTCTGTAATTTCTATGTTCTAAATAGACCTGGCTAATCTTGAGTTTATCCTGATTTGGGTTGGAAGCTAATTGGTGGTGATTGTCTTTTCATACCATTTTAGTCTACAATAGGATTTTCATAGACACTTTTCTAATGAGAAATCATTCTTTATTGTAGAACTTGGATGCTACTGAAGAGTTGCTAGCACCCTTTGTTCCTCTTGTAATTCAAGTAAGTGTCCTTCTTTAAAGGTTTAATAGCTTAAAAATGCTGATACATTTTTCTAACTGTTTTTTCTAACTATCAAGTAAAACTTACTGTGGTTGTACCTGTGCTATGTTAAGATGTTGCAGTCCAAATCAAGTGTTGATAATACTTTTAAGTGTGAATGTGTAAACCTGGAAACAGCATGTCTACATTTATTAAATGTACTTTTACTTATTAGGATGATGTCAGTCATGGAGCTTCTGGAGATGCTCAGGGAAAAATGTCCCCCCACTTGCAGCCTCATAGCTCTGTCAGTGAACCCTCTCTCTCACAGCAGCAGCAGAAGAGAAGAGATCTGGCTGAAGGCTGCGCAGAGAAGGTGCAGATTCTTGAAAAATAACTCTCCTTTTTCCTTAAGATTCCTGGATTTTTCCTCTATAAAAATAGGACCTAGTTTTTAAAAAAGGATGGGCGTTTTCATGCCTTTCTTGTTTCATGTGTAACTTCATTGATAACAAAATGCAGAGCACTGGGGCTTTAGAAGCAGCCTGGGAAAATCCCAGTCACCCTCACAAGGGTGAGGTGGCTGTGCCAGATAAGCTTTGCCTTTGCTGGGCTGCAATCTTTCCTTGAAAATTCCATCAAGATTTCTCACTATTTGTGAGTAAAGTCAGTGCCTGCCCTGGCTGTTGTTAAGGCTACTTGAGGGGGGTAGTACCTTACCAGTACTTCCTATTTCAGGGTGGGGACAGTGGTTGCAAAGGCATTGGCTGAAAAATAGTCTGGGAGTAGGGGGAGAAGATGCAGGGATGGAGAGAAGGGAAATGGATGCAAGCAAAGATACGGAGAGTGAGGGATGAAGTTGGGAGATGTGCAGAGGTTACAGTAGGATTCAAAACCTCTGGAATCCAGCCTTAGAATGTTTTCTAGATTGCAGAATACTTAAACTTATAATAAAAGAAATATATCAATTGTTGCTCACTTCTCTGTCAAGTTCAGAACAGTTTCTCCTCGGCCTCTGCCCGTTCCTTCTGATGTGAACCCAAGGACAGCCCAGGGGTGTGCAGAGCAGCACAGTGCTGAAGCCTCTGAGCCTGTAAATAGTGCCAAAGCCAGTCAAGCTGCCATTCCAATGGTTAGTGCCGGATACTGTGTCTGCTTATTTTTGTTTCTTCTTCCTCCTGAGCAGTTTGTTCTCTAAGTGTGTGCACAGTGAGTAAAGAAATGTGTAGTAGCTTCCTACCTAATGCAAGTCCTGTCAAGCACCTGCTCAGTGCAGGATGAGCAGCTGCCTTGCTGAATGTTGGAGGTCCGAAACCCCTTTTCTAGAGTGCAGATTAATCTCATTGAACAAGACCATTTTGTATTAAATATTAAGCATTTGTTAGATGATCAGCAGGTCTATTCTAACAGCTCTCTCCCCTGTGTCAGTGGAAAAGGAGTTTTTGCTTTATCAGTGATTAGATAACAAAAGCCAACATGGCAATTGCAAATTAATATCAAATTAACTTCCTTTGAAGGAGCGGCCTTTGTCAGCAAGAGAGCGAAGGAGGCTGAAACAGTCTCGGGAGATGTTTCCCTCTGGTAATTTTTATGTTTACATGTTAACATTTTGTGTATAAATAGGCTAAAACTTCTTTAAGAAATTGTAACTTGTTTGTTCTTCACTGCCATCTTCAGACAGATGCACTAAGGGTTTAGTTCTGTGTTAAATAAACATGCCTGTATTTTTCTCCTGCTTGGTCAGTTATGTTCAGTTGTGTTCTGTGGTGGTAACTTGTCTTTGAAATGTACATGAAACCAGAATATTCACCTTTCAGACAGAAGCTTCAATGTTTTCCCTTAGCATAATGCCTTCCTACCTGCCTGTCTTCTGCCAGGTGATAGACTTTTTCTTGCATGAGCATGAAACTAATTCAAAATACACGTGGCTAAGTTGTAAATATTGTAAAAATGTCATCCTTCCAGGGATTCCAGCAAGACGGTCGTCAAATGGTGCAGTAGTGGAAGCAAAATCACACATGGAAAATTGTGTCAAAGTTGCTCAGTCCTCATCAGATCCCAGTATTTCTCAGGTAAGCTGGGGTCATCTGCCTTTCAAATATTTAAATGAAGGCATGATTTGGGAAGAAAGTGGCATTTAAGAAGAATCTGTGTGGAAGAAACTCAGTCAATAAGAGTGCACAGTTCTCTGTAAATACCAGTCCTGGGGTGGAGTATGGATCTCTAATCCACTTTGTTTGGCTAAATCAATTTAACATTCCGGCTTACTGCATTTTCACTCCACTTGTCAGAGATGAAAACTAGGGATCTCTTGCTAGTGGCTTTGGGCTCTCTAAAATACAGTACTTTTTATTTTGGAAGGGAAAAATTTTATCCCGAATTGTGCTTTGGTTATAGATCAATAGTTTGCTTTAAGTTTCTGTTAAAAACACACTATCTGGTACATCTGGTTTTGCTTTGATTTAATTAATAGAACACTTGGTGAAGCATTTGCAGTGGTTTATGACTGAGATGTCATGATAGTCACATAATCATTTCATGAAGTATATTGATGATGGCCTGAGTATTAACTTGTCTTTAAAACCAAAGGTTACACCTTTTAAATATTATCAGGAGTATTCTGTAAAAACATGCTTGTTAAAAATGTTTCTTCCATCTAAGAACAGTAATTCATACCATACTGTGACATTACTTTCAGCTATTCAAATTTCTGTCATTTATTCCCTCTTGACATAGAAAAAGAGAGAATCCCATTGCCTGTCTGATGATGAGTTGAGCTCTTCCACAAGCTCTACAGACAAGTCTGATGGTGACTCCAAGGAGAAGTAAGTATTTTGTTAATACTGTGCAAGAATTTTCACTGCTATACTACACCTTGACTTGGAGTGGGGGTAAAAAAATGGCTTTCACACTTTATCTCTGCATAGTGAGAAACTAAAGATAATTGTAAAGTAATTGTTGTCTCTCTGTGACTACACACTTTCCATGCTGAACTTTCTGGGACGTGTGATTATGTTCCTCTGGTTTTTGTCAGCTGTAGGTTCCCAGGAAGCCAACCTTTCAGCAAATAAGGACAAGTACTGACAGGATCAATGTGCTTCCTTTCCACTGTGAATGAGGCTGAATTTATTTCTGATTCTGTCAGAGTGAGCAACTTTTTAAAAGACGTAATTTTGTCCATTACCAAAGGTGCAGCTTCAGAGTTGGCAGTGGCCAGTAGGATTGTGGATTCTTGCAGGGTGACCAGGCTCTAAGCCTTTGTTAGATAAAACACTGCTGATGTTGCTACTGAAAAAACTGCACTACAAGAAGTAATTTAACATGTAATACTTACTAGGACCTCTCTAAACTAACTGAAAGTCCTTGAAATGCAGGGTGGAAGTTGCATCATAAGCGATGACTGAATTACATTGTACTTCTCTCCTAGGAAAAGCAGTGTGAATGAAATGAATGACTTGGTGCAGCTGATGACATGGACACTGAAAATGGACTCTAAGGAGAACTCTGAGTACTGTGTAACCTCAACTCCAGCTCCAGAGTTCAAACTCTGTAAAAAATATCGAGACACTTTGATTTTGCATGGAAAATCACCTGATGAATCAGAGGAATTAAAAATTGAAGAGATTCCTTCAGGTCTGTTGCTCTGGAATTCTGTGGTAATACTTGCATTAGCCCATATAATACTTAAAATATTCCATAGTCTTCTTCTACAGAGCATGAAAATTGTCTATACTGAAAGTAATTACTACTGCATTGATTTTTCTAATAGTATTTTATTTTTTTAATAGATGTGTTAACAGTTCCTGACAAGATTAGGAGAATGGTTGAAATCCTGAGATCTGATGTGGTGCAAGGATTGGGAGTAAAACTTCTTGAGAGGGTGTACAGAATCATGGAAGAAGATGATGAAGGGAAAAGAGAGGTGAATGTCTTCCATAATAAAACTGTTTAACTTCTTTATAAATCTTGATAAGTGAGCAGGATCTTTATTGATACAGGGTAAACCTTGATTCCAGAAGGTCTTTAGTAGTCATGGGCAGGCAAGGGCATAAGTGTATTGTAATTTTCTGTCTTACTCATGCAGTATTTAATTTGTAACCTATGAACATCTGATTTATATTTTAAATTGGGGTTTGGAACTCTTCAGACATCAAAGACTTTAATTTTTCTTCTCTCTCATCTACATTGCCAAGCTTCACATACTGCTTTCAGCTGACTGCTCTGGTTATTTTTTTGCTAATATTTTGGTAGTTCCTGCTCTTTTTCAGTGTCAGTAAATTTTGTGGGTTTTGTTTTGTGTGTTCTGAACAGCTGCAGTTGCGGGAGCACATGGGAGACAAGTACGTGAGTTACAGTGCGAAGGCTCGTCACCTGAAATTCCTTGAAGAAAATGTGAAGCTCTGACTACAATCTTTTCCTTAGAGAAAAAGGACTGTTTTATAGCCCATTGGATAGACTGGGCCAGCTTACAAAGCACGTTTATCCATTGATCTCCTTTGCTGGAATAAGGAGGTGAATTTGTAGAAAACATTAGAGTTTGTAGTAATATTTTTCATGTTAAAATGTAAACGTACAATCACTTTCTCAGTAAAGAAATGGTTAGTTTAGTTTTTTATTCTCTTAATGAAACTTTAAAAAGTTCATTTTCATAGATGCACATAGGGATGGGTACCAAGTTTTGTATACTAAGGAGTGTCAAAATTATGTTTTGGTTTGAGTTAATCACAGCAAAAGGATTTTGGTATGGTCACACAGGAAATAGAGTAGCAAAATCCCTGCCAAGGCTCTGGTGTGATAAGGTATAAATACATCAGATAGTTGTGAAAATTTAGAAGGAGAAATAATTAGTAATTTTTGTAGGACCAAAATTCTGTAAATTGCCAAGTCCAGGTGCTGAAGGGGGTGGTTGTACTGATTTTAAGGAAAGACTTTGCTTTTGTGTTTCATTGCTGAGGCACTCACCAAGGTGGTGAAAAGCATTTGGTAACCGGATGAACTAAGTCTGAAAATGTTTGAAAGGAATGCAGCCATGGTTACCAAGGTCCCAGATGTAGAAATCCCTTTGCCTTAAAAATACTAATTCCTTTTAGGAATGAAAGTGCCCAAGACCAGAATCACTTGGAGAAACAGGAGTCTTAGCTTTTCCCTTTCTTGGCATCTAGGGTGTCTTGCTACACATGCACAGGCATTGTTGTGTGCCATCCCTACAGAAAAATCACATGTTCTTTTTTTAAAGGATAAAGAAGTCAAAAGGAATTGAATTTGCAAAATAAAATCCTAAATGAACAGCCTGTCTCTCTTGCTGCCTGCAGCTGAAATATTGTGCCCTCCAGCACCTGGGAGGGAGGCTACTGACATAAATCAGTAGTAAAAAAAATGCGACACCTATGGATCTGCTGCCTCTCATGTACTAGTTACAATGTTTTGAGAGCAATTGTATCTTGCAGAGTGAAAATTTTACTGTCTTTTCCCGGGGAAATTTATTTTAAACAGAATATGCCACTCTGCAGTCTCCTATCCTAGAACAGTTTGCAGTTCCTAATGATTTTCAGAGCCATAGGGCACATACCATTTCACAGTCCTTGTTACAAGCTTGTTTTACACATGGTTAAAAATATTTCAGTAGAAGTCCAGCTTTTAGGGTATGACAGTAGCTTCACTGGGCTTAACTTGAATTGCTGTGCTCCCTTTTACTAAAATGTTGAGCAAGGTGTGACCTTCAGTAGCCTTCTAAATTTAAGTTTCTGCTGCTAAAATGTTGAAAAAGCCAGTACAACTTGTGCTGTCAGCAGAGGCAGTTGCTGACATTAAGTTCCTGGCAGTCACATGACCTTGAAACTGAAGTGTCAACCAGAAAAAATGTAAATCACATTAATTACTGTACAGTGTTGAGACACACAGAGTCAAAATCGTGATCTATCCTGCCAAAGAAGAGATACCACTAATATGGAGGGGAAAAAAAATCCAGTTACTGAAAGCTACAGGGAGGACATGGAACAAATTTGTTTGAACTATCAGAGGCCAATCTGATACATTAACTACCTGTGCAAGCAATCTGTCACAGGGGGGTGAGAGATGAGTACACCACAGAAGAATTTCATTGGGTATTTGCTCTACCTTTTGCCCAGCCCTGTGGCCCCAGTGACTTCAGTGAAACTCCAGACCAGATTTAGCCCTTCATGCTCTGCAGGGCTTGGTGCACTCACGGCAGTATACAAAGTACTAATTAAAAACCCAAACACTAAGCCAAGAAGTATCTCCCAATGGCAATTCATTTAACAAAATTTAACAAAGTAGCAGAACGAAGAACCTTAAGTTTTAGCTTTTCGAATATCTCTTTGGCTTTCTGTCTGCTGACTTCTTCTCCTCTGTTCCCGACTCCTGGACAGGCAGCCACTTGAGGGGGTTGCGGCGGTACATGGGCCACGGAGGGAGTGTGAGCTGGGAGAGAAGGAACAAAGGCAGAACACACAAACTGAGAGGCTAAATGGCTGCTCTGTACAGCTTTTTAGGAAAATCTTAATCCCTGTTCTATCAATTAGTTCTAAGAAAACTCATGCAATTTACAGTTTACACTGTGTGCTGAATAGTCATATTGAAGTGTGTGACTAAAGGGCATCAGATCATTGCAAGGAGGAGGAGAGCACCCACCCTGAAGACTCCCGAGGTGACAGCAGCATCCCAGCACATCCCAACACTGCTGTGAGCCCCTCCTCTTGCCTGGCATCATGAATAAGTAACTGTAGGCAGACTTACTCTGGGATGGCTAAGTAAGTAAGGAGCAGATGGATGATGATGCCAGAGAAGTGTGTGTGTGTGTTAAATAATGATTGGTTAAATCATGTTGTATCTGAACCCTTTAAAGGTGTAAGAACCAGGTGTAAAACTGGATTTGTTGTGCCCCCATTGGAATTGGACACCTCACATGCACTCTCTTCTCAGTTATCATGGGCCAGCTGCAAAATTTTTGTGACAAGCTCCTATTGCACAGGAAGCCTCACTGTCCTTTCTGTTATCAGTGCTGTCAGCTGGATTTAACAGCAACAGCAATTTAATTGGAATGAAAAATTAACTCAAAATCAGTATTTAATTGCAGTTTTCTTCAAAGTCCTGCTATCATTTCAGAAAAGGCATTGACTGGCCTGCAAAGCACTTTGTGCAGATCAAAAGAAGTACAAATGCGTATTAACAATCTAAATTACATCCCAAACATTTTTCTATTCTGACAGCCCCTTAATTTAAAGATCATTCCAGGTTAAAAGACTGCATATATTTTCTGGTTTGGGGAAAAAGAAATTCTTACCAAACATGATAAAGCAAATCCAGCCATAACTATGTAGACAGTCCATCCAAACTGTTCAGTGATGTATCCATAGACGAAACCAATTATCTGAGAAAAGATACATATTAAAAATCAAACTCTAATGAAGAAAAACATTTCCTGTGCCATGATTAAATTGTGGGGGGAAGTAGAAAATAGTTTTTCCAAAACATAGTTCCTCCATCTTTTTAACCTTCTTTTCAAAATTGCAGGCCAATTATGAAATTAAAACATGGTGAGAAGTAAAGTTTTAATGCATGATAACCCCTCTGATTTTATCAAAACCTTTTAATGACCCAAAGCAGTCAGAAAAAAATTGTTTGCAAAGTCAGAAAACAAAGGACTCCTTTATGTTCTCACCCACAGTTCTAGTATACTTACTGCAGAGACAAGAATGATTCCTTGAAAAATCTGTTCTGCTAATTTTTGGCCCTTGTAGTCCTGTGGAAAGAGACACTTTTTGGTCAGTTATTCAAAACACAAACCTGCCTGTTAAACTCTTTCAGGTTAGAGCCTACACTCAACCTGACCACGAGTTCTCAGCTTTGCTTTTTTTTTTTTGATTTTCAAACCAGACTGGAATTATTTTTCTTACAGCGTCTGGAGACACCTCCCCTGCAGGCTTGACCACACCACCTGGAAACAGAAGCAAGCATTGCCTGTTCAGGGTAAGTAATGCAAGTTCAAAATACTGTAGTCAGCTTAGCATCACTAAGTAAAAACTGTAAGGCCACAGAAGAGTGTGAGCCTGAGGGGATACAGTGTGTGTGGCACCTGGAGTCTTCTGGAGAAGGCTCGGAGGGGATCTCCTTAATGCACAGGAGTATCTCAAAGCCCAATGTCAAGAGGATGGTGCAAAACTCTCTTCAGTGATGCCCAGTGATAGGAGGAGGAGCAATGGCCATAAACTAAAATACAAGAAGTTCCACCTCAACATGAGGAATAACTTTCGATTGAGGTTGGCAGAGCACTGCAACAGGCTGCCCAGGGAGATTGTGGAGTCTCCCACTCTGGAGACATTCCAAATCCACCTGGATGAGTTCCCGTGTCACCCGCTCCTGGTGACCCTTCCTTAGCAGGGGGGTTCGCCTGGATTATCTCCAGAGCTGCCTTCCAACCCGAACTATTCTTTGTTTGCATGACTTTAGAAAACGGGGCTCTCAAGGCGCACATGTTGCTTTCTGTCTCTGGCAGCGGCGGGAAAGCACAGAGGGCTGTCCCTCGTTCAGTTCTGCGTCACCTTCCCTTTGCCGCACGTTAAAGCTCCACTTCCCGGATCAAAAATCGGAACTAACTAGATTCACCCTGCAGCTCCCCCGTGCCTCACACGCGGAGGGACGGGGGACACAAAACCCGCGCCCGGCCGCGTCCTCCGCCGTGTCCCGGTGCCGCGGCCCGGGCGGCCCTACCATCTGCGTGGGGATGGAGCGGAACACGCTCAGCATGATGGCGGCTCTTCTCCGGCTCCGTCCCACTCGTCCTCGCAGGGATCTGTCCGGCGGCGGTGCGGGCCCTGCTGTCCGCGCTGCCCGCGGCGGCGGCTCCGTGCGGAACGGGGGCGCTCAGCGGGTCCCGGAGCGGCTTCGCGGGGCAGGCGTGGAGGGAGCGGAAAGCGGCTGCTGAGCTGGCCGGAAACACGACCCATCCGCCCCGCCCCGAGCACCGCCTGCCCCCGGGGCCGCGTCCCGCCTCCGACATCGCCGCTGCTGCCGCCGCTCCGAGGCAGCGCTGCGCCCGCTCCGGGTCCCGGTCCCCACTCGCCCGTCTGACGTTTCTCCTCGACAACGGCGGCCGCGCCCCGCAGACCCCNGGGCGCGGGTTCGGCGCTGGGGCAGCGCGGGGACACGGGCGGGGTGGGAGGGCCGGTCCCGGTCCTGGGAGCGGGGCTGTGTTGTTGCGGTGGGTGCGGGCGGTGCCGGCGCCCTGCGGGGGGGTCTCGGTCGATGCCGCGGCGGCACAGGCGGTGTCCGTGTGCCGGGAATTGCCAAGGGCTGCGTTTTCCAGCGAGACGTGGCGCTGTGCGCCGGGAGCTGAGCCCGTGTCCCCCCCCGTGCGGTGCCGCTGCAGAACGGGGCTCTCGGCGATGGTTTGTTGTGCTCCGCGGGTGGGTCTGACACGCACAACCGTCACAGCACAGTCGGCGGTGTTTTAATGTGGAGGTTTCACCAATCTGTCAGCGTTCCTGGAATCTTGCGTGTTGTTACCTTACTTTCTGTTTGCTACTTGAGAGCTGCTTCACCCTGCAAGGATAACACAGCTCTGGTCCTGATTTCCCAGTCAGCTTTACCATCAAATAATGAACAAGCGTGTTTGAATTTCTAACCAAAATTGTATCAGTGTTGTGGTTTTAGCCCCTTCTGTAATATTATTCTAATACCCTCTTGCCCACTTTCATGGAGGTTTTTTTTGTGTGACAACGCTTCATCTGATATTCTGTTATATTCTTATGTATTCTAGTGGATTTCCTGGCCTAGAAATTGTATAATGCTGTTTGTTAAAATCTCATAAACGCTGTATCCTGCCAAAAAAAAAAAGCCACAAAAATGCTCCAAGGGCTGGAGCATCTGCTGTGGAGACAGGCTGAGAGAGCTGGGGGTGTTCAGCCTGGAGAAGAGAAGGCTCCTGGGAGACCTTAGAACTCCTTTTGGTGCCTAAAGGGATCCAAGAGAGCTGGAGAGAGACTTTGGACAAGGAGAGAGACTTTTGGAGTGACAGGAGAAGGGAGAATGGCTGCAGACCGACAGAGTTCAGGGTTAGGTGGGATATGGGAAAGAAGTTAATTACTGTGAGGGTAGTAAGGCACTGGCACAGGTTGCCCAAAGAAGCTGTGGATGGTGTCCATGGCAGGTGGTTGGAACCAGGGGATCTTGAAGGTCCCTTCTAACCCAAACCATTCAATGATTCTGTGGTTGTAACCAGTTAAGTACTTACTGATACCTTACTCACTTATTAAAATGTGACATACAGTTTTATCTCTTTGAGAGAAGGAAAGATTTAAGTGCATTTGATACTGAAACTGAACACTTCTGGTGATAGTGTGTGTAGGCATACACTGGAATTGACTGCTCTGTTTTTATCTTGCAGGTTTTCAGGAACCTTATGCTAATAAATAAAATTATAGAAAAATGACTTTAAGGAAAGGTATGCATATATATGTGTGTCTAATTTTTTCAAAGTATCTTTTGTATCTGAGCTTCTTTTTCTTGGCTTATACTGATAAACTTTTTTCTTCTAATTTTTCAGTGAACATTTCCATCCTCATAGTGGCTGTTGTCATATTTTTGCTAGTTCTCCATCATAACTTCCTAAGCCTCAGTGACTTCTTGAAACGTGAATTGTCAGGTATGTTGGGTTTTAATTTTTTTTTAAGATAGGTGGGAAAGCACATGGAGTGCCCAGACAGAACCCACCATGTGGTTTAGGTTGATGGGAGGGGGGAGTCAGTGAGATCATAGACATTGCAGAGGGTCCTACTGTAGCTCAGCCACATGTTGGTACCTTACTGTGCCATGTGGGAATATGTGTGGCTAAATGTGTGCAGTTTTTTGTAATTGTGATGTTTATCTATTCATTAAATCTCAGATTGTGGAAAGCAGCTGCTCTGTTTTAAGTGTTTGATATTGGCATGCTGTGATCCACATTTCAGCTGAGACATCCAAGTGCATAGCAGAAATAATTGAAGCTGCTGGGAATTTTAGTGTGGTAATAATAATAAATAATAATAAAAACAATATGTGATGCCACTTGTACTTCACAGATTCAAGTCCCTTAGGACTTCAGCCTATAGATTTCATTCCTGCAGCTCCCCAGAGGCTGATTGATGAGAGGAATGATAAGGAGATTTCTGTGGTCATTGCGGCGTCAGATGAGAGGCTTGGTGGTGCCATTGCAGCCATGAACAGCATTTACCATCACACCAGATCCAACGTGGTTTTCCATATTGTTACTTTGAATGATACAGTGGATCACTTGAGGTAATGATCTTTTCATTGGATTCCAATGATATTGTAAACTCCCATATCTGAGATGAGAGAGCTGCCTTTCCCTGGAGCTGCACTCCTCTGACTTGCAGTCCTACTGCAGCTTTTTGGCAAGGCTGCTGTGGAAGTCCTGCAGCCATCCCTTCTGGTAGTTTTAGGGATGGAAAACATGCATCTTTTCCAATGAGCTGTTTCCAACCAGTGGGGTTGCAGTTTGTTGGTGAAAGGGTTGTAAAAGTTACTTCTACGTTTCATCTAAGTAATTCAGATACTGTTAGTCATGTTTCTCCACTTTTGTAGATTACTCTTTGATCTTTTTTTCCCCTCCTCTCTGCACACTGATGTTTTTGTGAAGGACCTCTGATAACAGAACTGTGTATTTCTAGTAAAACAAGAAGCAACCTTGTACCTTTGATATATCCCAGCTGTGCAGTGTGCTGGCAGTGGGACTGTCCCTGCAGCCACACAGGACACCATGGGCCTTAGCCAGGGTAGGGTAGTGTTGGGTAGGGAAATGAGTGGCCATATCAAGATCTGGGTCACTGTCAGTCGTATTTCTTGCTTTTCATTTGTTTTTGTCTCATTAACAAGATCTGTGGCTTTCCCTTGTTTGCAGGCTGTGGCTGAGTAGCACTGCTCTGAAAAACATGAGATACCGAATTTTGGATTTTGACCCTCGTGTCTTAGAAGGGAAAGTACAAGTGGATCCCCAAAAGGCAGATACCTTCAAACCAGTGAGGATGCTGTTGATTACTTGTTGCAATTATTAGTGAATAACAATATATTTTAATGTTGGCTTTTGAACATGGCTAGAGATCAAAACCAAATCTGTTAGCATAGAGGGAAACTTTTATAATCAAATCCCTATTATTTCAGTAAAAATAATTTCTAGATAGTGATAGATGGATTTGAATATCTACATATACATTTTTTGCTGGTAGCTACAGGGGAAGACAGCAGCTGGCATGTCAAGCATGCTACAAGACACTAGAGATCTATGTGGAGAAATAAGAAATTCTAATACAGACCAAATTTTAAAGTCAGTTTGTCAATTCTCAAATTCATAGGAACCTAGAAATTAATAGAACTTATTTATTTTAAATTACTTGTAGAATATTGCTGCCTGTTTTATTTCCTTTATAGAAGTTATCTTGGATATTAGTGCCATAGATAAGTGCCAGAAGAATGAGTCAATTTCATATTTATTTGGACAGTTTTTCATTTAATTGTTCACTTCTCTTGCTCTCTTGTTCTCACAGTTAACCTTTGCAAGATTCTACTTGCCCAGGTTGGTACCTCATGCAGAGAAGGTCATCTATGTGGATGATGATGTAATAGTGCAAGGTATGGGACCTTTGTTAGCTGCCACTGGCCTTTTGCTGAGAAAACAAAGTATAACTCGGCTCTTAGTCAGGATTGCTTTTGATTTTTCTGTGCTTATTTCCATTTTCCAGATGATATTCTTGAACTTTACAACACTCCATTGAAACCTGGACATGCAGCTGCATTTTCAGATGATTGTGACTCAACCACTAATAAAGTTGCTGTCCGTGGAGCAGGCAATCAGGTTAGTTTTGTTCTGGTTCAGTGAAAATATCACAGACCTCAGGCATTTGGAAATGTTCTAAATGCTGTGAACCTAAAGGTGTGACTGTCCCTATTCAAACCAACCTGCAGTTTCTGTTTAGGCACAGTAAAAGGACATTGAATTTTTGCTGTGCTTTACAATGAGGGCAATTCCCAGCATGTAACAGTAGGAGGTCTTAGAATACCAGAGAGAGAATTTTTCATTTGTGAATGTATAAAAGGTAATGTTTCTGAGACTAGTACTATATTAATCATATGGTAGTATTAAGACCATGTAGCATTCCTTAAAATATGTAGTCTTTACAATGATAATTTTAAAATGTGACACTTCTTAAGCCTTCTCTTTCTCATTTTAAAATGTGACACTTCTTAAGCCTTCTCTTTCTCATTTTAAAGGAAGGGAATTTGCTTTAACAACATCAATTGTCTGTCTGTTGTGAGTTGTGCAGAATTTTCCTTTGAATAGGAATTTCACCATATTTTAAGCTAATTTCTGCTCTCTTTTTTTTCCCCACAGTATAACTACATTGGTTTTCTAGATTACAAAAAAGAAACCATCCGAAAGCTTGCCATGAAAGCCAACACCTGCTCTTTCAATCCAGGAGTTTTTGTTGCCAATTTGACCGAGTGGAAGTTACAGAACATCACTAAGCAATTGGAGAAGTGGATGGCACTTAATGTGGTGTAAGTGCCCCCAGGCTGGGGTGACAGCAGGTCAGGGCTTGGGTTAAGCTGGTGGCATTCAACTGTTGGATGAGTTTGTCTGGATTCCTGTCACACCACTACAAGTGAAAAATAACTGATTCAGGGCCAGATCAGCATCCTTTCCTGACTTATTTTCATCTTCTCTTCCAGAGAAGAACTTTACAGTAAGACTCTGGCTGGCAGCATCACAACACCTCCACTGCTGATTGTCTTTTACAAGCAACATTCCAGTATTGATCCCATGTGGAACGTCCGGCACCTTGGTACGTATGGAATGTTTGTGACACTGCTCCCCCAGTGTGGTTTTCCAGGTCTGTAGCTGGACACCTGTTTGATGAGGTAGCAAATGGATCTTTTATTCCCCTATTCTACCCCTTATTCTTTCAGAAACACAGCTTTGCAAAACCATCTTGGGGCTTGTGGGCCTGAGCCTTCATGGTCTATTTTTTTACTACCAGGGGGTTGGTTCTTGAATTGACTCACAAAACACTTCTCATTTTCCACATGTATCTTGTATCTGAAGTGATCCAAGGTGTTTCTTCCAAGACCATTGAGAGCAGACATTCTTGTCTGTTCTGCTACTGGTGAAACCCCAGTGCTGGGAGAGCTATTTTAGGCTTTGTTTCTGATGAACAGTACAGAGGCTTCTGAATGCATCTTGGTGTTAAGGGTGTCTTAAAGAACTTGGAAGATAAGGCAGAGTATTAAAATAGATCCCAAGAGAGACTAAAGTGGCACTCAGTTGCACCCATTGTTTTTCACTTTGCCCTTATTTCTGCCTCCTGTATCACCTCCTTTCTCCATAAATGGTAAGATTTCCTTTGTTAAACCCTTGGTTTTAATGATAACATTTTGCACGTTTGTGTTCCTCCTGCATTTACTTCAGGCACTAATGCTTCTTTTTCAATAAAAAGGGTCTAGTGCTGGAAAAAGGTACTCCCCTCAGTTTGTGAAAGCTGCCAAGCTGCTGCATTGGAATGGACATTTCAAGCCATGGGGAAGAACAGCTTCATATGCTGAAGTCTGGGAGAAGTGGTACATCCCTGACCCTACAGGCAAGTTCAACCTGATCCGCAGACATCCAGAAGCCTATGAAGCAAAGTAGAGGCAATTTGAATAACTGATGGTGTTTTCTCAGGAAACTTTTGGAGCCAAGCAGAACGTTTGTTTTTTTCAGTCAAATTGTATTACAGAGCTGTCCTTGCCTTCTGGAGCACAAGGTGATGCACTTACTAAGGTGCAGTTCTGAAATGCACAGGTCCAAAGGAGGAACAGAAGATGCTACTCCAGCAGCACTACAGAAAGCAAGAGAGGATCTCCATAAACAGGCACTTCTGTTCAGATCATTTCAGTTGTGTTCTGCTCTTCACTACAACTCTTCTAGTGGAGGATCGTTTTGTCAGTTACAGAAACAAAGTTTCTAAGAACAAGATACAGATTCAGTTGGTGCTCGCACCACGCAAATCTTGCACATCAACGTACTGTAATTAAGAGTTGCTTGGGTTTTGTTCTGGGTTTGTTTTGGTTTTTTGTTGTTCTGTGAAATAGTTCCCTCAACAACCCTTTCATGCATACAATCTCCCAACCATTTCTGTATAGAATTCTGCAAAATTCAATCTTTTTGGAAAGATGAATTCTTCAAGTATTATTTCACTATGCAAAGTGGTTTTAACTGCCAGTGAACACTAAAACATTTTTTGAAAAGTGGTGGATGAAACTTTGTTCAAAAATAAAGCTAATTGCAACATGTTCACTCAAGCCTCAGATAAATGGCTGCCCCATCACCTGTGCTAGGTTTTTTTTGGTTTTTTATAGTTGTACTAAGAAGTTGTGAGTAGTAGTTATTATTAGCTGATGTGTCCCAGCACCTATTGTGCCGGCTACTCCCTTTAATAGATGTTGGAAGGGAAGTTGTCACACTGCTTGTGAACAGTTCTCTGTGTAAGATATTTAGATAAAAGGCTTTGTGTTCATGCAATTACAGCTGAGAGCTGCATGGTCTGAGATACAGGGCAGCAGAGGAAAAGGGCTCCTTCATGACTATGACTATGGGTTTAGTTTTGCTTTGTCATTTAAAAGGATTTCCAACTGCTTGTCCCATTGCAGTCACTGCCTGTAGTTCTGTTTCTGTCATGGATGCTGATCTGGTTTGTTACCTCTTGTTTCTTCTGGATTTTGATGAACAAGAGCCACTCTTGTCCTTGAAGCAGTTAGGAGCAAGTTCACTTACAAAACTTTGGAAGATTGTACTGGATCAACTGATCAGCTGACACCAACTTAATTCAGATGAGCAGGCTGTGCTTTAGCTTAAAGAAACTGCACCTGTTGGTGTCTGCACTTGACACCTTTTTAAGATGCCTCAGCATCTATTTAGAGAAAACACACCTGTCTATGAAAGAACACAGGAATCAGACTTCTAAGTTACTAGAAGGAAAGAGGTGCACATGATTCAGATGCTTGGTGTCAGGCATTTACCCAATGCTTAATTGTTGGAGCAGCTGCAGGGCCTCTGGGCAGTTCCTTTGCTATCCCAGTTCTGCTGCAGGCTGAGCACAGTAACACATCCTGCTTGCACAGAACAGTGTTTTGCTTTATCTTTACAAGTTGTTGGCCAGGTATGACAGGTGTCATAAGGAAATAACTCTTTTGTTCAAGAGCACTGTAAGAACAAGCACCTTGTTCCCCAGTGAAGGATTACTAATACAATCTGTTGTTACCCTTTCCCAGTAAAGGTTCAGAACTTAATGCACTACTTATAGGTAAAATAAAGAACATTTTCTAACCAATCTTTACCTATCAAAGTTCTACAAATTTTGCAAAAATATACTGAAAAGTTACTGGCTGAATTCACGCTCTAGGGGGTAGTCTTTGTAATCCTTTTATGCAGGAATGAAAACTTACCTTGAAATTTAATTGCTTGAATGTGACTAGAATGAAACATTTACCATTTTTCTTCCAAGAAAAAAGGTTTATCCTTTTGAAACATCCTTTTTTTGAGGCAGAAAGAACTGAGTCTGTAGGATTTTTTTAAAATAAGCTTTAACACAGGCCATAAACTTTGAGTTAAAGCTGAATAGCAGTCAGTTTCCTAGACCTGTATAAAATCGAGAACCATCAAGGAAGATGCACTATTATATACATTATTTGACACAGCAACGTTTTTGAGTCTTTGCAGCAGTTCTGGTATGTAGCACTCCTTCAGCTTCTACTGCAACACAAATCTTCATGACTTCTGAAAGCCAGTAGTAAGTCTCCAAACAGTGCCTTCACACCTGATCTGTTACACATAGTCTGTATTGAAATCGTAGGCATCATCTTCCTCTGCTGGCTTATCCAAATTGAAGGACAGGGAAGTTGAATGTTCACTTTCTGAGAAGAGAAAATCATGTGTTAGTGAAACCAATGCAAGTGGTGGAGTACTGGAGACCATCCTTCAGGCCAGGGTTCTTAATACAGACCTGCCATCTGCTCTTCTGAATTTGTAGGATTTGTTTGTCCTTTTCCGAGCTTTGCTTTCCTGGTGACCTGAACTTTCCTTTCCTACAAGTCAGAGAGGTCAGACATGTTATTCAAACATCATTAATGAAGAGTCTGATGATACTGTGGATGTCCCCTTTGTTAGAGGCAAACTGCTGAGACAATTGACTTAGAATAATGTTGTATCCTTAATTAAGGAAGGAAGTTCGACCCTTATGTCTAGGAGAAAGGCTTTTTGATTACATTGTCTCCAGTGCCTCACTTCACAGCAGGACACTGACTGGGTACTGGGTGTCAGGATTTAAACAGGTAGAAACCTTAATTTACCTCTTTGATATTGTTTTCCTCTTCCTTATCATCTTCATCAT
Organism: Neodrepanis coruscans; assembly: GCA_013400695.1. Taxonomy (NCBI): domain Eukaryota; kingdom Metazoa; phylum Chordata; class Aves; order Passeriformes; family Philepittidae; genus Neodrepanis; species Neodrepanis coruscans. Next base: position 4,459 of record VYZS01006652.1, on the reverse strand, counting down.
CATCATCGCTTTCTGTGAACGAACCCTCTTCTTCCTCCTCTTCCTCATCTTCTTCTTCTTCCTCCTCCTCCTCCTCTTCCTTGCTTGTTTCCATGTTTTGCCACTTTGATCCTTCCTCTACCACTTTATTTTCTTCTATTGTCCCATTTACCATACCAGCTGACTGGAAAATAATGCTGCTTGCTGGACTGGGGTATTTTAAAGCTGGGAGAAAACATAGTAAGTGTCTGTTAAAGTCCTTGTCAGACAGCACCAGATGTAGTGCCCACCCTGAGAGGACACAATTTAGTCCTGCCCCATCCCTGCCAGACAGCACTCCCACATAAGCAGGCAGAACAAAGGACAATTCTCTGAGACCCTGAGGCATCTATAGAAGACTGCTAGGAGCTGTAAAACTTGGATTTGAGTATAGGTAAGCTTACCTAAGTAGGTTTAGATATTAGGAAAAAATTCTTTATTGTGAGGGTGGTCAAGCCCTGGAACAGGTTGCCCAAAGCAGCTGTGGCTGTACCATCCCTGGGAGTGTTCAAGACCAGGTTGGACAGGGCTCTAAGCAACCTGGTCAGTGAAAGATGTCCCTGCCCATGGCAGGGGCATTGAAACTAAATGATCTTCAATGTCCCTTTCAGTCCAAACCATTCTATGACTCTAAGATTAGTGGTAGTGCATTACAGTAACAGTCCCACCTTGAACAGTGCTGCTGTTCTCTTGGTCTAGGTTTGTTAAATTAAAGCCCTCCTTCATTTCAGCTATTTTTTGTTCTGTAAGATATGGCGGTGGTCTCTGAGATTCTGGAGGTTGTGAGTGGTAGCTGATTTTGGCTCTGGGAAAATAAAAGTCAGCATTAAAAAACATCTAGAGATAACACAGTTAAATCACTGTATTTAAAAGTAAAATCCAGAGCACAAAACTCTTGTACTGTTATCTAATAGCAGTTCAATAGCTATTTACATTTGACTCAACTTTAAAGTTGTCAACAGTATTAAGAAAATAGCCCACTCCTGAGAGAAAAAAGAAATAGCACTTTGTCACCACACATCACCTGCCTGAAAAATCACGAGCTCTGAAAACTGCTGAACCACTTGATCAAGGGAAATAAGTCAATTACTGATTCTGAGTTACATTTACTCCCACCCTCAGAATACAGGAACCACCATAAATTTCCACAGAATATTTGCCACATCCTTTCCTGTCTAGAAGAGAACTACATAGACTTGGTATTTGAGAGGAAGGCAACTTTCCCTAACAGAGTTACAACATAAACCAGCAAACTGGCTTTGGAGTAACATGCAACAGGCTTTGACTTTTCTTGAGTATCCTTCACTACTTCAGTAAAATTATCCATGGGTGGCATTCTCTAAATCTGTTGGCCAATCCAGCTTTTACCAAAGTAAAATGTGAGTAAGCAAGGGAAAAACACAGCCTCTCCTTTTTTAAGTGCTTTGCAGGACTTGGAGCTTCTGGTGTGCTGGACTAACAATGTGAAAAAGGTGGGCAGCAAAGTTCACAGCATACGTACCCTGTCCAGTCACAGAGCACTAATTTAGCTATGTTTTCTACGTCAGGAACACCTCCCTTTTTCAGCATGCCCCTCTTCTGAGCAAGTAAAGATAAAAACTCTTCAGGGTTCCTGAAATCTGGCATACTATAGTGCATCATTACCTGGGGCAAAAGAAAACAGCACATTCAGAAAGAGACACCCACCTTTCTCTCAGCTCTAGGAATAAAAAAGCGAATCAAATTGTATTAAAATAAGGACAAATGACTATGTGAAGAGCTGTTTTTCTCTTGCATGTGGGAGTAAACATTACAAAGCAAAACGCCTATTTCATCAACAAACTTATTTGCCATTCACCCAGACTAGTGAGTGTATAGGGACAGCACAGTGCTCTGTGAGAACACTTTTTGCAGAACTCAGTGGTAATTAGGCTTAAGTTAATTTGGTTGAAGCTTTGAGTGAAATCAGAGTTGGATCTGAGGTCCTCACTGTAACAATAGGATACAGAAGGAATATCATCATTTTTCACTCTGTGATAAGGTCTGAAAGGTTTAAAAATTAGAAAAGTTATTAGGAAAACAATCCAGCTGTCAGGATCATGGCATGTTGTTCTGCCTTCTGTTTATAAAGATCACACTTGGCATTGCTACTCTGCATGGTTGGGGAATGCAGTGCAAAGACTATCAGCATAAGCTAAAGTCAAAGGAACTTTCACTATTGGGCCTAAGAAACCTACAGAGAAGTGAAATGCAGTGAGAGGTGTGGAAAAAGATGGAGCTCACCTGCTGCTTTCCGCAGTTATTTATAATGGCATTGACTCCTTCCAGCACAGCTGCTGAGTCTGGCTCTTCAGTGTCTATGATACTCCTCAAGGCCAGAGCCAGGGCACTGTTGGAAGGATCTGCAATGATACTTGGACTGTCCAACACCTTTGTCTGCTTATCAATGTGCACAATTTGCATGGACCTATTCAGAGAGAAATGCATTGTGAGTAAGTAATCAATGAAAGAGGTAATCAATAGTGAGGGATGCAAGACACAAAGCTCAGTGTTGGATTGAATATACTTCACACAGAGTCAGTTTCAGTGTTTTGTCATCATGTGCTTTGTGTAGGACAGAAATCTAAACATACAAAAAGAGCAAGTTTACACACTGTATGCTCTTGTGAGAGCTTGCATCACACAGATCAGTATCTTTCATCTAGCAAATTGAAATGTGCATTTAAAACTGCACACCTTGCCTCAAATAGATCAAAACTCAAACAAACTCAAGGTAACTGGAACACAACAAACAGAAGAAGGAACAGCTTTTATCACTCAACTTACTTGGTAACACCCCTTGCCACACCGACATTGCAAGCACGCACTCCTTTCAGGCTGTTGATTATGCTGCTCTTTCCTACGTTAGGGAAACCTGAAGAAAATCACATAAAACCTTGTCATTTAAATAAGAAAACTCAGCTTCTGTAACACTGATCAAAACTGCTTCTTCTGGGTGTCTTTGCTAAGGTACATTGTCAGTGTGAGATCAGAGTTGGATCTGAACTCTTCACTACAGAAGTAAGACAAAGTAAGTATCCTCATTTCTCACACTAGTAGTGACTAGAAAGCCCCTCGGCAAACCATGTGTTAGCAGTTTTATCCAGTTTGTAATACAGGATCACAAAGCTTTATGGAAGAATAAAGAAACTCCTCCTGTCTCTCCAAACACTTACCTACCACCCCAACCTGGATGGCTTTGTTTTGAGTCTTGCCGTGCTCTTGTAGAAGTTTCAAAAGGCATTTGCTCCCGAAACTCTGAGAGGTTTTTGCTAAATCAACACGTGGACGTCTTTTTGTGACCTGTTCCTGCTACAGGATTCAAAAGCAAAAAAACCCACGGTCAGGAGCTATTTAGGAAGATAAAATATGTGTACTTAGATTTATTGATCTACTATAATTTCAATGGCAAGAATTCCCCCACTGTACTGCAGAGCTTAGTCGAAGTCTACAGGGACATCTATCAGTCACAGCAGTGTAATCAAACCAGGGGAGAAGGAATTCTAAAGAACAAAGAACTCCTGTTTCCCAACATGTTTCAACATGTATGACTGCAAACACACAACTGCAGTGCTCTTACCATGGTCTTGTCCCTCATCAGTGTTGCTGATTTAAAAGCAACTGTTGGAAACTCCTTGTTCAAATACTTCAACCATTTCTCTAAGTTGTCCTTTGGCACCAAATCTGGAAAAAAGAACAGTTCTATCACTCCTGTGAACTTTAAATGTTACTGTGTGTAAGAAATCTAATGTGGAATTGGAAACCAGGCTGCATCTTGTCCATTTGGGATGTTCCTTTCTCACTAATAATCTTTGACTGAAAACTCTATAAAGTATTGGGCACATTCCCCAAAGGCATCCAGTATCTTCTTTTCTTGCAGACAACATCACAAATACATTTTTGGCCCCTGTCTTAGGATTTTAATGCTGGGATCTTGCTATAAGACTTCATATGATATAGAATGGTATTTTGTCAAGGATTATCCCACCATCCCTGTAAAAGCTACTCCAATACAAACTTCCCTTTGCTGTTGATATATTTTGGTTTTTCAGCTGCTGGTAACTCAGTGATTTCCGGCTTTTTTAGTGAGCTCAGAGTTGGAACAAATGTCTTCAATGGAATCTCAGATTCCTTTAAAATCTTCTTCATAGCTCACCTACCACAGAACCACTCAGTGGCCAAGGAACACTTGAAAAAAACCTGTTTCTTACCAATTTTGTTCAGAACCAAGAGCAGCTTTTTGTTTCCTCCAGAGCAGGTGACAGCTTGCTCCAGCTGAGGACACCGGCAGCCCATTGGGTCTCTTGCATCTAAAATCTCCAGAACCACATCTGAGGCCTCCAGCACCTGGGTCAGACAAAAGAGAAGATTCCCAAATAAGGCATTCACGTAACTCTGGAATAGCTGTGGCTCTCTGCACAAT
>VYZS01006647.1:9647-23504 GCA_013400695.1 Neodrepanis coruscans | reverse complement strand
GTTGGAGTGAGATGATCTTCAAGATACCTTTTAATCCAAGCCATTCTGTGATGCTATATGGACAACACAGTGGCCAAACCTTCCCTCCCCGAGTCCTCTGGGGCCAAATTTGTCCTCTCTCCCTCCCCTGACACCTGTGTGCAGCCCCTGGGAGGGGGTCAGATCTGAGGACCTGTACCTGCAGGTCTGTTCTTCTCAGGCACCACTTCAGCACAGCCTCCTCTCCCACATCAAGCTCCGTCTCTCAGTGCGTGGGGAAGCGCTGCCCATCCCGGAGTAACCCCCTCCCTCAACTCCGCAGCCCACCGTGTCCCTGCGGACGCTTCGGGGGCCACGGGGTGACTCCGGCGTTCCTTTACCCGGACACCCAGACCTGAGCCGGGAGAGAGACAGACCCCTCATCGTGCCGGGGGCAGGATCCGACCCTCACCCCCGCCACCTGCGGCCCGGAGGAGCCGCTCGCTGCCTTCCCATCCATAGAGGGCGGGGGCCGCGCTGCGGAGCCCGTCCTGCACCAGGCGGCGGAGGCAGAGCGAGCGCCCCGCCGGCACCGAGAGCTGCGGCGGCCGTGCCCGCGCCGCCTTCCTCCCCATCCTCCTCCTCCTCCGCCTCATCCTCCTTCTCCTCCTCCTCCTCCTGCTGCTGCCGCTGCCCTCCCGGCTCCTCTCGCCGTCCCGCCCGGCCGCCCCGCGAGCGGCTCCTTCCCTCTATGGATGGGAAGGCAGCACCCAACGGCGTGGCCACCATCGAGGACAGGATCCTGCGCATCACCGGCTACTATGGATATTACCCGGGATACTCCAGCCAGAAAAGTAAGGCGCCCTCCCGCCTCTCCCGGCCCTTCCCGGGGGATGTCTGTGTGTGTGTGGATGGAGGGAGGTGTCGGCAGAGCCCCGAGGGTGCCCGTGGCCCCCCAAAATTCCGCCCCCCCTCCAGCCCTCGGGGTGCGGGTGGGTTGCACAGGGGCGGTGGGGTCCTCGCTGTCCCCCGAGGGGACGCGGTGGCTCTTGCGGCTGGAGAGGGGGGCAGCGGGGGCCTCTCGCTGTCGTTTCGGGGTTTATTTTTCATTTCCATCCCCCTTGCCCCCATCCCCGCGGTGGGGTTCGCTCTCCTGGTGCCCCGCGCCCGCCGCACCGGGAAAGTTTCGCTCCCGGTGGGTCCCCCCGGGCGGGCGCTTCAGCGCGAAGCTCCTGAATTATTCATCCTCCTCCCAAAACTAATGGGATTTTTCCAGAAAAGTGGGGAGTTAACGATGGGGGTTTAACTTCGTGCCGTTTTAATACGAGGCACTTGCGGTTTAGGGGTTTGGTGTTGGTTTGGGGTCTTCTTCGTGCGTGTTTTTATTAATTTCCCTTAATCGAAGAAACAGAAATTCTCTATCTTTTGCTTTTGAAGTTTTTAATTAGGAGCAGCGGGTTTCTAGCAGCTGGGAGAGCTCTAGTGGGTTTCTCTGGAATTCTGGCGGTCCCAGCGCTCTGTTTGACTGGGAAAGTTTGGCTAATGAAAGAAATGATTCATTTTTACCACCGAGGAAACGTGTGCAATCGGGTTTTATTGTATTAATAGTTGCTTTGCTGTTGGCAAAAACTGCAACATGCCACAGCTTAAACAACAAAAAGGGAATTGAGGCAAAGTGGGGAGGGGTGGGGGGAAAGGAGAGGTAAGAAGCCCACCGTGGTGAGGTGAGCACTAAGGAACAGACTTTCTTCTGCATCTTCTAACTCGCTTGGAATCAGGGGAGGTGAACTGCTTTCTAGAACAGGCAGTGCAGTATTCTCCAGCTTCAATGCAACAATGAACCAAGACACAGTTAATAAACTGCTAATATTAGACAGACATGTCTCCGGGATTTTTATGATGGAGGAAAGCCATTGCATTTAAACCACTTAAAAACAACAAATAAAAATTCCTGTGTGTAATAATGGTCAGCTGAAAAATCCAACTGTGAAGCCCTGTGGTTTTATTCAGCTGTTATTTGTGGCACAGTAACAGCATAGCAGGTGTTATGGGCATTTATTTAGTGGGGTCAGTTGGTTTTTCTGTAGTCAGAGGAGTTGGGAAGAAGCTCAGAACAATCTGGAGGAATGGCTTTATGTAAGTCCAGGGACTATTTAAGTCTGACTCAGGTGGGACCAGTGTCCCAAATTCTGCAGCAATTCCAGACAATCTCTACGGTGTGATTTACCAGAGAAGGGTGAGGATTCTGGCTTAATACTTTGTCCCAAGTTTGCTTCGGTGGCAGAATCCAATTTTTCAGTCTGCAGCAACACTCCCACTCTCTATCAAGCTGTAGACCTGAATTCGGAGTTGGCAATGCAAGTTCTCTGTCTGGTGCAGTGGGAATGCCAGGAGAGGACTGCCCGGACAAAGAAAAGCTCTCTGAGTCCAGGACCAGGTTCTGCAGCTACTACCAACTGCATCTGCTTAATATTAGATAAAGCATGTCAGGAGAGGCCAAGGCTTTCAGAAGTGCTGACTCCTGGGATTTTATTGCAAGTCTCTCAGACTTTTGTGCCTTTGGTGACTGGGTGCTGAGGAAGAACAAATGTGATTAGTAGCTCAGGTCTTTCAGTTTGAAAACAATTAGTGGTCATTGTGCTTAAGGAGGAAAACTGCAAGTGTGTTACCCAGAGGTATCCCAGTACTTATATGCCCTTAGGTAAAGGAAAAGCATGAACCCCTTCTAAGCTATGAATGCTTTTTAAAGAAGTGTCCTAAGTTTTGGAACCATCTTAATAATTTTTGGAGTGTTTGCAGTTGGTGAATGGCTGCCTTGTCCTTGTGACTGTATGTTTTGGGTTTATAAAGTGCTTTCATGTTCTACAGTTTTCACAAAGATTTCTGTCCTTACCTGGGGTATAAACAGGAACCCTTCAGGCATCATGAACACACATCTTGGCACTCAGGCAGCGAGAGCCACTCTTGGAGGTTCTGGCTTGGAGTTCTTACATGGTTCCTGTGTCTTGGCTGAAGTATTGCCTTCAAGTGATGCTGCTTCAAAGTTCTGTTGACCGACAGTTCTTGCCATGGCTAATTGTTCACACAGCTGCAGCACTGTCAATGTGTAAACACACTGGGTGAGGAGTTTGGACAACTAACTAATAATGGACTTGATATCCCTGGTTTATTTAGGTGAGGGAATGCTTTTTGTCACTGCTCTCCAAATCCAGCTTTAGTGCAGCTGGTGTCACTGCTATGCAAATCCAGTTTTAGTGCACTGGCAAAGCCAGTGCCTTTGACTGGAGAGCAGCATGCTGGTGGCACAGAGTGTGCTCAGAATTCCAGATGAGTTGTGTCCCTACCCTTCCAAGTGGCAGAGGAGCTGTTGTCCTGTCATGTACCCAAAACTGTGGCACGTGCAATCACCTGATTACACCATCACTTTGTTCCTGGCTGGGTGTGAAGGGAGCCTGAGGAGGAGCTGCTGTTCCCAGGACAGTTTTGTGCTCTCACCCCTTGAGTCTGACCAGAGAGCTGGCCAGGCACCAGGTGGAGATGTTATTTGAGTGATGACAATCTCCTGATGGTCACCACTTTCCTTGAGCCTTCTCTTTGTCCCCAGCCTGTGGTGCCCAGATAGGGACAGGAAAATTTGTTGAGGAAAGTTGAAGGCAGGGGTGGGTGGCTGCTGTTCTGTTCACTCTTGGGAGGGGCCTGGAAAATGACAGAAAAAGACCCCAAAGCTCTGAATTTTTCTGGTGTTTTACATCCCTCCCTCAGTGTTTTGGCATATATCCCGTGGTTTAACAGGAGATCATGCCTAGGTGTGAAGTATGTGTGTGAGGCTGAGGACTGATCACAAACAGCCATGAAATCTGCTGTCAAAGGACTGTAGTGTTCAAGAGCTCTTATCACAAAGAACTGCAGTATTTTCTAGTGACTTTTGCTTCATCATCTATATTTGTGTGCACTAACCTACTTCAGATTTCAGTGTGCATATGATGACTCTTCTGTTAATATTAAGTTGGGCTCTTTTATCATTTTAGTTATCCTTAAAAGTTATTAGAGAAGGAAAATACCTGTTTTATCTCTCTGTAAATCATCTGAATAAGCAGAAACATGTATTTTGGTCTGATATTTACAGCCGCATATATTGCAAAAATCCTATGTCCTGCCTAATAACTCACAGGAACTGGAACAAGATAAGGGTTTTTCAGCCACCACTTGGTGCTGAAATGAAGAGGAGTCTTCCTGATCCCAGTCAACCTGTACTTCTGTGGGAAGAAAAAGAGGCTATGTCTCTCTTCTGGTCAATTTCTTTGGAGTAACTCCATAATTTCCAGGGCATGGTGCTGGTGTAGATCAGATGCTCCAGCCTCTGACATGGGGCTGCAGTTGATGCTCCCATGTTAGTGACCACAAACTGTGGGAAAGCCTTTTCTCTTTCCTGATCTTTGCTGTAACTTCTCATTCTCCTCTGACTTCTCTGATAATACAGTCACATTTACTGTCTTCAGGCTTAAGGGTATATACGAGGTTTGTTTTTTGTGACTTTTGTCTTTTTGTTTTTTGTTTCTCTTTTTTTCCCCAACTCTTTCCAACTGCCACCCCATCTGTCTTTCATCTCAATACTCAAATCTTTTTTACTTTCACGCTACAAAGTTCCTCTCCTTCAAGTCTGTCCTAACACCTCTTTTGTGCCTTAAAACTGCTCCAGCCAAAGTTTCTCATCTCTAATCTTCATCAGCTTCACCAAATCCACCTCCAAGTCAGGTTTCTGCCTGGGTAATGTCTTTCTGATGGAGTCTTTCCAGCATCCATATAAAGTCTTATGTCTTGCAGGGGACCCTCAGCATTGCAGATCTGCATTTCTGTAAGGCTGTTTTCTCAGGCCTGGAGAGCCCAGCATAACTGTACTGAAAATGCAGTGGTTCCTCACATGGGACATCATCTTCTCTTTTTAATCATGCTTGGAGAGCTTCTCTTAACGTGTGCTCTTTGTCTGGAGGGTTTGATTCCCACCACAGCAGGTCATGAGTGCCCATCTCTACCAGGCACTGGTTAAACTTTTAAACCAGTTGCTTTAGGCATTATCCCATGCTGGTTCAATCTCTCCCTTTCCTCTCCAGCCCTGACCTGAAACCATGGAGTTGTGTAAGCTCCTGGAAGCAGAAGGTAGAGTCACATGTCTGTGCAGCAGTGGGACTGTGACACTGGGCTCACACTGTGACACTGGGTGACCACCCCTCACGTGGAGCCGCTTGATCAGTGTGTCTGCCAGGGAGCTGGAAAGCCCTTACACCAGTGTGTGACCTTAGCAGGGCTTGGCACATGGGGTGAAATGCTGAACCTGTCCCTACCAATAGCACATTCGCTGTCAGGAATAAGCCATGTGTTTTCTTACTTCCCTGGAGCAGCTCAAGCAAGGTTTAATTTGGCAGGTTCAGCCTCAAGTCAGCAATCTGTACTTCAGCGTCTGCTTAAGTCTGAACTTGCACTAAGTCACTGGCCTTTGACAGTGTGTTTAAAGTTAAGACCATCCTTAATTGCTTTGCCTTAATAAGACTTGGGATTACAGGCATGCTGAGCCAGCATCAGTGGCTTGACAATTCGGCTCTTGATCTCTGCATGGAGTAAAAGGCTGTGGAGGGAAAAGCTAACTCTGAAACACTGGAGAGAATTTTCTCCTGGTTATCACAGCAGCTGTGCCAGCAGCTCTGCTGCAGTAGAAATCACATGGCAAACCCAGATCATCTCTGTGCTTACTGAACACCCTGCCCTCCTGGTGGCTTGTCACTTCCAGCAAGAGGAACAAAGTCTCCGTTTGTTTGCTGGAGGCACCCAGCTGCTTCTCCAGCAGTTCCCAGAGCCTTTGGTTCCTCCATGCAGAGCACACACAGTGGGAGAGACTGGGAAAGGGGCTTTGAAATTATTTGGTGGATGAGGCTTGTTCGTTGAACTGTGTTTGAGGGGTCTGGGAGGGAGGTAACAGTGTCTGAAACAGTCTCTCTGTAAGTTGAAGTCTCGGAGCTGTTTTGGCTTGGACAAGTTGTGGCAGCTGCCCCTCTGTCACCTGGTAGTGTTTGGGTTACAAGGACACCACATACAGGGCTGGCCTGGAGTCAGATTTATTTCAAAGCCCTTCCTTTCCCCAGTGGATGTGGATTTTCCACCGGAGCATTATTCCCAGCCCTTCTTTGAGGGAGGATGTGCTGTAGTGGGGTCTGGGTTGCAAACTGCCAATTTAACAAATCTTTCCCCCCTCCCCGAGTTCAAGACACAAGTGGATGTCATGGCACAGGATGCAGTCCTGTGGTTGCTTCTCCTCACAGGCTTGTGTCTCTGTTTAGGTAAAAACCAAAAGTATGGCTGGGTGTCAGCACTAGTAGCAATAACTTACAAAGTGATTTCTTTCAGGAAAACAGGTTTTATAAATACTCCTTTGCTGACTAGTTTTGGCAAGGCCAGGTATGTATTCTTTAATGGAATAGGGCCAGGATTTGGATGGATTTCTGTTTGTGCTGGAAGGGACAGCCTGGCATCCTTGCACTTGTGGCTGCAGCATGGGACCTCCTCCTCATTTGGAGACTCCAGTTGTTGTGGAAGCTGAGGGGTCTCCTTAGTTGTCAGGAGAGGAAACTGGTTCAGTCCTTGGCCTTTCCTCATGGACTGATTCAGCCTCGTGGTATTAAATCTCTGAGGAGCTGAGCTGTGAAACTGCAGTACTGGACATATGCCATGGCATAGGGGTACAGTTCTGGACATCTGTGGGCAGGAGGGTTGAATTCAAGTTGGGAAGGACACCATGGTGAGCAGGGCAAGAGGGGACTGATAGAGCTTGGCTTGTGCAGGCTGGCCAAGATGGACACAGGGCTGCTGATCCAAATACATCTTAGGAGGACGAACAAGGAAATGTAGGAAAGAGGAGTTATATAAATTGAAACTGCATGTTGGCACAGAGACAAATGGGTATGAATAGGCCATGAATAAATTAAGGCTGGAAATTAGCAGAAGGCTGAAATTAATGGCCAAAATTCTCGCACAGTCTTATGTCTTTAAATAAGAATTATTTCCCCTGCTTTAAAGATGTCTCATAAAGAAGTTTGCCAAGATTTTGAGAAAAATTGCCCTTATTTGGCAGAGAAAATTTAGACAGTAAGGTTGGGGGGAGAATGTTAATTTGCCAGAAGTTGTTCAGAACAAGCCATAAAGTTTGATGGAGCGATCTCTGCCTCCACTGGTGACTGCACAGCAGGTTTAGTGCTGTACCTGGCCTGATGCTGAGGATGGGAGAAGCGCTCTTGACAACTTTGTAGTTTTTTGTGTTTTCAAAGCTTTTCAGTTCCTCTGCCCTCCTGTTTGCATTTGCTCCAGCCCTTCTCTAGTCACCAGTGGTGCTCCCCAGGGCTGAGTATTGGGCCCAGTCCTGCTGGTGATCTGGACNCTCAAGGTGCTCCAGAGAAGGTTCGTGTTGGATGCCAGGAGGAATTTCCTTATGGAAAGGGTTGCTGAACATTGGAATAGACTGCCCAGGGAGGTGAGAAAGTCACCATCCCTGCAGGTGTTCAAGAAATGACTGGACACAGCATTTAGTGCCACAGTCTAATTGTCAAGCTGATGATCAAAGGTTGGACTCAATGATCTCGTAGGTGTTTTCCAACCTGAGTGATCCTGTGGTTCTGTGATTCTTGCAGAAAGGCTTCCTCACTGCCCTCCAGGTGATGGATGGGCTGTGCCTCGTGCTCCCTGGTGGCACATCTCCTGTCTGCCTGCTGCTTTTCCTCACTTGCACCCTTTCACCTGAGGTGGCTTTAGCCTCACTCAACGTGATGTCGTCCTGGCTGCATGGAGCTGCCCACTTCCTTCTTTTCTTGTTTTTCCTAAAAGTGTGGCTGCTGCATATATCCCATTGGGAAATGACCTGAGTATTCCATGAGCTCCTGCACACTCATTTAGACTTTTCTTCCAGCACTATCTCCCTGACATTGCCTTCCCTGGCCACACAGGCAGGCAGCTGAATATTTGGTCTTGGTTGAAAGTAGTAAAATGATATTCCAAAATGACAGATGGTTCTGGCAGACTTCTATCCTTCCAATGCTTGTATTCCTGTTTTTTAATAGTGGTTTTAAAGGTTTGCAATTATTTCTTCTGCACATTTGGAAATTGATGGGCTTTTGTTCAACTGCCTGTCTGGGAATTCACCCATGAAAGTGAACTTGCAGCTTTGCTGTTTGTTGAAGGATTGGTGGCAGGAATTTTTTCCACATAAACCTGCTGCTGGATGATCACAGTAATGAATAATGAAAATGACTGCAAAAAAAAAAAAAGAAAAAGTCAGTGTTTCTTTGTGGCAAATGTGCAAATAGGGTGGGGGGAAAAAAGTGAAGAGCTTAACTGACTGGTTGAATTATTCACTGAGTGGACCAGCTCTACTTAGTGAGACTGAAAACCTTTTTTACTTGTGGTGAGGTGAAGTGAGATTCCCTGGTGGCCTTCAGTTTGGGCTGGCCCTCTGCAGAGTGGCAGATTTCACTGCACAGAGATAGAAACTGTAAGGTTATACTGAGTTAATACCCAGGGTATGGCTTTCACAGCCATAGCAGAGTTGTAAGTGAGAGCATCCTGGGCTCTTGGAGTGGCCACAGGGAATTTACTCAAAGATGTGCAGGATGTGTTCTAGTGACAGGATTTCAGTGTGTCTGCCACACAAAGACCTTTCTGTTATTACTTTTAAAAAAACATTGAGTCTTCCTAGACGTCCCTTGTAAATGTTTTTGATAGAACAGACTTAATTTTAGCCCATTCAGCTGGACTGTAGCAGAGTGAGGGAGTGAGAAAGGTGCCTCTGGTGTTCTTTTGTAGGAAGTAGAAGGTGATTTGCTCCTGTTCTGGTTCCCATATGAGCTAAAGCAAGGGAGTAGATTCAGGTCTAGAGGTATAAGATGATGTTTCCTGTTGTTCCTGGCAATCTTAAAGCTGTTCCTCATCTCAAAGCTGTTTTTAACTGGTAAAAGAAGAGCTCCCATGCCTGTTTTGATTCATTTAAGTTTCCAATTAAATATTAAACAGGGAAGAAGGGAGAGGCAAGCACCAGCAGGGCAGTTCTTGGGTCAATTCAGCACCAAAACAGGTCTCCTATATCCACTACTAGACCAGTCATGGACCTGGTAGTTACGTGTCCATCCAGAGTGAGAAAGATATTGTAGCTTGAGGCTCTTGCAGTTTTACTCCTTCCTGCTTGTGTTATGACTGGGAAGTGGCTGTTTATGGCACTGAAGCTGAGCAATTGCCTGCTTTTATATACAGTACAGATCTCTCTCTTCCTGTGGAGGCTTGGTCTTCTGGGGGGCGTTTTTGATGAAGGCTAACACCCTCCTCTATTATTGAAGGGGTAGTTGAGATACTTTGCACTTCACTAGAAAAAATACTTTCCTGTTGAGGATGGATTTTTCATGGATTCATGGGAACCCAAGTGTGCAGGCCCATGCCAGCTAATGGGCATCATAGACCTGAATGTCTGAGGAAAACACTGGAATCATCTGCTGCTGTGCCTGTGAGATAAGTGTGAGACAGGGCTGGAACACATGTTCCTTGTCAGGGAGGAAAAAAAGTGATCACGTTAGTTCTCATGGTGTGATTTATGCTCAGCATCTTGAAGTAAGATGGCACAGTTGTTACAGAGCTGTAGATACTGCAGTCATTATGACCCTTTTCTTTTATCTGTCTAAATCCTGGAACTTTTAACTCCTTTCTTAGACAAAGCTTGCCATGTGGAGCGTGCAGCCCTGGAATTGTGTGGGTGCAGATTGGGGTTTTTCTCTGCGGTGCCAGAAATAACCTGTTGTGTGATACGTTACAGGGGCTGGGATTTGTAGCAGCTTGTGTGCGAGTGGGATGCTTCCAAGTGCTTCACCAGAGGAAATTCTTCAATGCTGACAGCATGGATGGCAGGAAGGTGAACTCTTTGTGGTGTTTCTGCACCATGGTTTGGAATTCTACCTGAGGAGGATTGGTTTTAGGTGTGAGAAGGCATTTACTCAGTGCTCAGTACTCAGTGAGGCTCTTAACACAAAGAGCAGGTGGAAGATCATTGAACTTAGCATTTACCAGGAAAAGAAGTACATATTTGACGAAGTTTCCTAATTTTCTATCAATTCTTACTGCTTTCCAAGGTGGGATAGAATGGAAAATAAAGTGAAGAATTAGATAAAAAAAAATTTAAGCATTTTGAGAACATTTCTTCTGAGGGAAAAGAATTCAGGTCTGGAATGTCACTAAAGAAGTGCTACTTTTCACAAGCATTGAAAAACAAACCTTAGAGGAAAGAGCAAAAGACAATTTTCTGCTGGAAGACTTAGCTGAGCTGTTGTTGGTGTGCTGAGCCATATGTGTCCTGTCGAGGTGATTCATCCAGTACAAGGCCTGCCTTCTGTCCCTCTGCTTGGGAGGTCCTTTGGCAACGGGCACGGATTTGTCTGTGGTTGTGTGGCACAAAAGGGAGTGTTGGACTGACTTCAGTGTGCAGTGAAGTGCACAACTGTCCTCTGACCCAGTGTTTTCATGGAGTTGTGTGTCCAGGAATACGCTTTCTGAAGGCCATCTGCTCTCAGATGCAGACCAGGCTGTTCAGAGAGTCAACTTCAAAGGCTGGGGTTGTCCTTCACATGTGGACACAGTGCAGCAGGTGAAAACAATGAAGAGGCTTCTTAGCTGGGTTTTCCATGGCATCCTGTTTGTTTCAGTGCTGGAAAGGAGGTTAATTAGATCAAATTAGGGCAACTCTATTTCTAGCTTGGGTCTGTGTGGTATTTTTTGTGCACATCTGCTTTGAAGTGAGTTCAGAGCGGCTGCTTTGAGCATCCTTGTGAAGACAGGCATCCCCAGCTGTGGGCTTAGAGAAGTCAATCAGAAGAAGAGATGTCTACATTTGTTAGACTCTAGTGAACTGCCTTCAACTTAGGTATCCCTCCCTTGCACAAGTGCACCAGTGGCTCTTTGGAGAGCCAGAGTCTCTAAGGCAGAAGTGGAAATATCACTGGTCATCGTGTGTGTGGCTGCAGTGCCCTCAGATTTTGTGTGCCTGACTTTCAGATGTACTTCCCTGGAAATGTGCCCCTTAATCATTATTGGTGTAAAATATTTATACAGTATAGTGAAATTTTGTAGCACTTTGTGGAGTTCACTGCTTCAAGGAAGCAAAGGAAATGGGAGGCACAGCTCTCGGATTTGCCCTCTGTAGGGGAAGGGAGGGTAGAGGAAATCTGTCCCTGTCTCTGTGTATGTTGTTAACAGATGTTGGTTTGGGTCTCTTACTTTAGCAGAGATCTCAGATTTACTGTAGCAAGGGACAGAACTCAGCTGCCTGGGTTCAGATTTACTTCAGTTCCAAAGTTGCTCCCAGATGTGGGACGTTCACAGCCGAGGATGTTTTTGCTTTAGTTGTAGACAAAATTTAAGCCCTTCTAAAAATGATTTTTTGATGAACATAGCTTTGGAGAACAACAGCAAGGTTCTGATTGTCTTCTATGTTGTTTTTTTTGTCGTCATGGTGAAGCNTGGGTCTTGTGCATTTATGTTTTCCCGGTGTATTTCAGTGGCTTAAGCCGCTGTCCTTGGTCCTGACATTCCCTTTTCATCCCAGGTTCCCATCTCTCCCTGTGTCTGTGGCATTGGACTGGGCTGGTTGAAGGGACGATCTGAAAGGAAATATATATTTGGTGTCTTTGATATGCAGAACCCTCTTTTTTTTTTTTTAATAGGTTATGAACAAAAATTGTGTCTGTGTATTCCCAAACTGAAGAATACATGATTGCTGTTCCCAGCCTTCCTCTGAGAACAGGCTTTGACATCATTCATGCTCTATAATTTATGGTATTTTCGTAGCACTCTGTTAAGGTCTGCAAGAGAGCAAAAGGGATGATTTAAAAGGGAAAGAATAGTCCTGTACCTTCTGGTAGGTCTGTGACTGAGCAGGTTCCTGTCTCTCTTCTATCATGGAATAATTTTTCCTGCTCTTTGAGCTGCTGCTGGGTCTCTCTTTTATCTTGGAATCATTTTTTTTAAGGATGATGTTGTTTTTCTTATTGTAAGCACTTGCTCCTTGTCAAACACATCCTCGTGTGCCCTGTTAGGACTTTACACCTCATTCCAGGGTGTTTTAAAAGCAGATTACAGAACGTCTTGTAACTCGTCAGCTGTTGATTTTTTTAACCTGGTTTCTTAAGGAAATAAGGCTTATGTGAACACAGTATACTCCCTCTCCCTGTAAAATCCAAGCAAACTTGCCAGGAATCAGAGAGTGGGAAAGGCATGAAGCCCTGATGGGCCTCATAAAAACACTTGTCCATCTAGAAAAGGGGGCCCTTGGTTCTCCCATAGTGGGAGAGCTGTAGAATTAGCTCATTCCTGAGGGTGGGATGGACTGCATGAAATTTCTGGGGTCTTATCAAAGGTGTATCTTGTTAACATCCAGCTTCAGACTGTGGTCAGCAGGAGATGTGCAGGGAAGAGTATAACGGAGGCTCCTGGTGTGTTTCCATCCATCGTTGATCTATGCCTTGGGAAGTTTTTGGGCTACGTATATTTTAGTAGCTTTTAATGGATATTCCTTCCATGAATTTGTAGGGAAGTGACTTTGGCCATTTTCCTGCTGTAGGATTTCTTTTCTCTGTTGCTTCTGGCTCTTTGGATACAGGTCTTCAGCTGTGGAATGATGGTAACTGCCACGAAGTCTTGGAGTCAAGTCCTCCCCACCTCCCAATATATGTGGAAAGAGAGGAGGAGAAAGAGAACAAAACATTGGCTTGTTCAGTGTGAATAAACATCCTGTGGAGCTAACACATGCTTTATTCCATAATTCCTTCCAACATGGAGAAAAGATGCAGCTTGGAAAGAGAAAAGTTGGCTTCAGACTGTTTGGCTGCTTCTTCAGGCTGTAGTGGAATGCCAGGAGCCTCACAGGGTACAGCTGCCTTTGTTTGGGACTTGGAGTTGATGCAGTAAAAACCATAAAATGATTGCCCAGGACAGTTTCAGGTTTTGGTTTGAAATTCAGTGGATAAAAGATTACTTTGCAGAAGCACAGCTATTGGTGAAGCTCTGTAGAGCATCGCAGACGATCGTTGTGAACTCTTTGCAGTTTTAAAAAATTGAGAGAATGGCATTGCTTTATTAAGGCTACAGAAAATGTTATCAAATATTCATGATGATCATGTCCTCTTATTTGAAATAATAAATCCAGTGTTAATTTTGTACTTGCAGGAAACTGGTGGTGACTATTAGTCCCCTATTTCTTTGCTAGTATAATGTAGTGATAATATTTAATATTTTATCTACTTTGCAAGGATGTTATTAGGCTCACAAGNACTTCAGTTCCAAAGTTGCTCCCAGATGTGGGACGTTCACAGCCGAGGATGTTTTTGCTTTAGTTGTAGACAAAATTTAAGCCCTTCTAAAAATGATTTTTTGATGAACATAGCTTTGGAGAACAACAGCAAGGTTCTGATTGTCTTCTATGTTGTTTTTTTTTGTCGTCATGGTGAAGCATTCCTAATGGTGTGTGAGCTGGCAAAATATCACCTTAGAGTGGGTGAATCCTTTGGTGATTTAATGGCTGTTGCCCTTAACATTCTCCCTGTGAATGATGGATGGTGTGTGGCTGCCTAAAGCAAATAATCTCGTTTGTTTGTGTTCCCAAGTTTTTCTGTTTCCCTTCTTGGTACTGTGTACAGAAACTGCAGTTTAGAGGGGCCTGAATTGCCAAATATCCTCCTTTCACACAAAGACAAGATTCACAGGACTTCATTTGAGGGTTGCAGTCATCTTCTATCACGTTTAGGTGTTCAGAAGCAGATGACTCTGAAATCCAGCTGGAATTGCATAGTGCAGCCTGAAGTGACTGTACATTCTGGGTCTTGT
>VYZS01006646.1:13143-47463 GCA_013400695.1 Neodrepanis coruscans | reverse complement strand
GTTCAAAAGAGCATGTGGAATACACAAAGCTTGTCTAAGAGTATGATTTATCAAACCATGATGGTACGGCTCTCTAAAAGCCTTCAAATCAAAGTAAGAGAAATAAAATTTTCATTTGAGCATTAAGTTTGATCAGATGACGACTACAATTACTATTGTAACAACCTGGCACTAGAAGTTAGTTCTGTATTCTGAATGGTGTGTGTTAAGACATTCTGAAAAATGGTGGGCAGGAATTATACTGCAAAAGTATTAGATCTTATATTATTTATGTATTTTACTTTACAGAGCAACAGCACTGCCNCTTACCTAGATGTAAAAGTGTGAACTGTGCTGCCAATTCCTTTGCATCTTCTACCGTTGTACAGAGTTTTTCTGGCATGAAATAACTTTGGGAATCATCTGCAATACTAGAAATAAGCACCCTGTACACCAAGAGTATTTTCCCATCCTGACTTGTGGTTGAATACAAGCAGTACTCTGGTGGTGCCCAACTATTTTTATGACAAAAATAATCCAGATGCATTACTGCAGAACTGAAGTGACTCAGCTTTAGGGAATACATGCTAATTGGAGTAAGCTTTATTCCTGGAAAAAAGGGGTATGTACTTCTTTCAACTTCAGGAGAGCCTGGACTGTGCTGACCATTAAGACGAACTGAGAGATTTGCTGGTTTCCCCAAGGATTTTTGAGTACCATCTTCTTTGTTAGGAAACCCTAAGAGATTTTCAGAACTGGGACTTATCTGACCATTAAAATGGTGCTTCCAAGAACTTTCCTTGTTAACTGGCTTGGCCAGTGTTACCTCAATACTGGCTCCATCAATGCACTTCCCATTCATTACAGACATAGCAGCAACTGCGTCTTCTCGGTGGAAAAAATGAACAAAAGCATAGTCTCTCAACTTCTTTACACGTTCAACTACTCCTGGCTTGAACTTGTTGAATTCAGCTTTAATTTTGTCCTCTGTAGTAGATATCATTAAATTTCTTACATACAATACTTTAACTCTCTGCATAGTTTCTTCATCAACTACTTTCTCAGGATCTGCCCAGTCTACTTGAATAGTATGACCCCAGGGCTGGAACGTTCCTGCAGCAAAGAAGCATTAGGTAAATAAGAAACATGTAAAGGAAAACAGAATTGTGTGTGTATGTAGCACAACCCTGCCATCTTACAGCAGACGGCAGAGCCTAAACTGAAAAAAAAACCCCGAACAAAACCAAATCCACTTTGTTACTAATGCTAACCCATCACTTTGCACATTACACAACTAGTTCATTTTACATTCAGTGATCTGGAGGTTATTTCTCCCATTACTTTGCATATATATAATATACATATTATATATTGCATATGTGACATATCACACATTGTATATTATACATTTGCATATATGCACCCTACATAATGCTTAGTTAACACTCCCTCCTAATACTCTGTCAGCAATTAACACAAGACTTGTCTGTATCTTAGCCTTAATAAACATGGGGACTTTTAGCATCCATTTCAGCATGGCCAATGCTTTATTATCTGTTTTAATGACTTTGCTTTTTCAGCTATATAGTTCCATTTCCTCCCTATTTAATTTCTCTTCCTTTCTCTTCTAGCATTTCCCCTTTTCACTGTACCTTTACCTATTCCCTCCTTTTTCAGTAAATTCAATCCCTCCTACTTTCCCTCCCTCAAAATGTATAAAATAAGGTACAAAGAAAAAGCCTTCTACATACAAAACTCTTAAAATTATTTTCTAGTAAAATATTAAAGACCTACTTTCCAATATTTTTAAAATAAGAAACATCAAAAGCATCACTCATGATACCCAAAGAAAATATGGAACACTCACAGCATTAAACATTTTAAGCTCAGTTTTAAGAAAATTTGTGTTTGGGGCCTCATCCATGTAAATGAAAACTGGATGTGTGCCCATGCAGATTCGTATCGGTGGTAACTACAGTAGCTTGTGTTTATAAAGCTGGTGTCTATTTTCTGATTGTCTGAACTGCTTAAATTTCAGCTTTAAAAAAAAAGTCAAACTCCCTCCCCACAACACAACATTAAAAAAAAAATCCTTCTTAGGCAAAAGGCTAACTACTACTGTAGTTTTGTGCTTCCAAAAACACCTTAAAGAACAGGAAACGGGGATGATCCTCCACCTCACCCCCTACAATATGGAGAAAGATACTCCCCATAAAAACTCAGTTGAATTACAAACATCTTTACCTGGGATTAGTCGTCTTCTAGCCATGGCAGCTGCTCTGTGAGATTCATATTCTACAAAAGCAAAGCCACGATTTTTAGTTTTGTCAGTGGCATTTGGATATACAATGACATCCACCACTCCTTCTGTAACTTTTTTCATTTCATTCAGTATTTCTTCTTTCTTCTTATCTTTAGGAATTGCTCCAATAAATAGTCTGCAGTTGTCCAAGCTGACGCAGACACCAATAAACTTCCCTGGACGAATTTCGTAATTATTAAGAATCTTGATGGCCAACTGGGCTTCCTCTTTATTAGTGTACATCACAAAAGCATAGCCTCGATTCTCACCACTGAATTCCATCATCAATCTGAGCTCGTAGATCTTCCCAGCTCTCTCAAAAACAGGAACTAATTCATCTTCGTACATATCACGAGGAATCTTACCCACAAAAACTTCACATCCACGAGGTGGTGGAGGACCTTCCCAACCTTAAAATAAATTGTCCAACAACAATTTTACTACAAATGCCAGATAAGCACATTTCTCCTGCACCCAATCTGAAGGTGGGAGTTACTTAGTTTTTATTCTCAACTGAAAACTAGAGTATTTTCATCTGTTATTTCTTATTTTTATGTTGAATAAAAAACCACCAGAAGCTCGCTAGCTGTATTTCACTCCATCTTCTGGGTTTTTTCCCCAATGGAATCTGTATGACAATACAGTGAATCTAGCATTATTTAAAATACTGACAGGTTTGCTAAGAGTCCACCTTACAACTGTTTTTTGTCCCGTAATAAAACAGAGAACTGAGAAAGAACTTCAGCTGTATTTTCTACTACAACATTTTAAAGTTGCACAGTGTTTCTCTGCACTTGTTGCCCGTATTTTTAGAAATTCTGGTCAGGGTCCTAAGTACAACACTTTTTTTTATTCCTTGACATCATTCAAAAAGTCCAAACATTTTGCTTCCACCTTCTGCATTCATCCAATAAAACAGAACTCCCTAAGGGAAGACAGGATATGGAGCCATCCTTTTTCCTCAACAGCCAAAAAGACTGAACACTTATCTTCTAAAAAGAGACCTCAGATTTCACAGGCTGGTGTGGATGGCAGGAAAAAAAGAAATAAGAAATGCTCAGAACAAGTAATTCTCCAGCTGACATCTGAAAGCTACACAAAAATTCACGCCTCTGTCCTTAAGCCAAGGCCATTAACACATTCTTTTATATCTCTGCCATATACAATGGAATAGATGTTCAACAGATAATGTAAAAATGAACTTGTGCATTTAAAAGTACGAAGTTATGGTCTGCAAACATGGCACTCCACTTTCCAAAAATAATAAAAAATAATTTTAAAAAAGCTTGTTCTGTTTCTTTTTTAAAATTAGACAAATCAGGTAGAAGGTTCAAAGGCAGACAGTCAAATCATAACTAACAGCTTTTTCTAAAGCTTTTACAGGAAAGGTTTTCTGCAGCAGAAAAAGCAAGGAGAGCAAAGATGGAAGCAAAAAACCCCACAAAATTTAGTAAGTACGTACTAGCAAGGACCGACAAAGCATAAGGAGGTAAGGTGAAAAAATAATTACTGTTGACAAGTTAAAACAAGAAGCTAATTAAATAACTTAATTTGGCTTGAAGTTCAGAATAAATTATATTTAGATGATTTTGTAATTAATACTTTTTCCTTCATCTATCTATTGTCAAAGAGCCTGCAATTTACTTGTGAAAAAAGTTAACAGAATTGGGACATTTTTGCCTTCTCACAGAACAGTTTTTCATCTATAAACTGTACATTAACTTTACATGGTACACAGGGAAGCTACCAAGGCATTAGGATGACGTGCATTTGGAGCCACACTGCCATGACTTATTTAGGAAAAGGCTTGGCTCTGTTCCACAGCACTTCTTGAGTAGCTGACCAGAGCTTCCTTGACTGGGTACTTGATTCACTGGATGACAGAAAATGGGATTCCTACTTGTGCAGTAGCTCAAGTAATCAAAATTGAACCAACAATACAGTTATAATCCTCCCACTGTTAGCAAGATTCATGTCATCTTAAAGTGACATGTCATTCTAATGATTCACACACCTAATGACATCACTATGTCTGCAGATACCCAAGCAGTGAATCCAAACTAAACAATGAAAATTCAGTTTTATCTTTTTTAAAAAAAAACACTCTACAGATACATTTTCCACAAGCAGCATGAACTGAACAAGGACTGTGCTGCTGCTAGGTGGAATAAAAGCTATAATTTTTCAGGTCAATTTTCAGTCAGATCTGCTGAAAACAGAGCCAACAGTGAGACTATCCTTTGGCAGCACCTAAACTTAGAGAAACCACATCTTATACAAGCAAAATTCATAATAAAACTCTTCATTTACAAAGTTTTTGTAGTTTCTTACAAGTCCTCTCAAACATTCAAGTCTCATCTGGCCTAGAACCAGTCATAGTAACAGGAAATTTCCAACCTAAGCAAATATGAAAACACATGAAGATTTTAAGGAGAAAATTCTCACTAATGTCAATGAAGAGATTTATGGAGACGATACCTTGTCAAACACATCTAGCTTCAGAAAAGATTAGCAGATTAATAAAACTAGCTTTGCCTAACAAATGCATGTAATACTGTCTAATGTTCTAATTAAAAATCATAATTATAATGTAAAAAATATATAACTGATTTAATAACAGGCTGAACCCTCAGGAAGTCATCAGTGATGTCCTGCAATTCTTTTCTCAGTGTCATCTGCAAATAGTTTCACAGGTCTTCCTTTCCCTATTTTATATAGGCTAAATAAAACTAAATACAAAATTTTAGGCAGGAAAACTTCGAGAGAAGTAATTTTGATGCAGCCATTATCTTAAACTACATATAGCAATGAGTAATACAGCTCATGCTTATAAAGACATGGGACCATAGTTCCCAAGTGAGAATGAACTGAAAGAGCAGCACAATGAATTTTCCTTCTTTCTGCTGAAGTGCATAATCTGATTCAAGAAGAGTTACTGAGTTCTGTGTCATACAAACACGACTAATAGAAAAATTCTTGTACATCGCTGATGTCAACAACAACACTGCAATAATTATTCAAAAAAGAAATGCTTCATAGTCAGCTCTGAGAACAAAATGAGTTACATCATCTTCACTGGTGTTCTCTCAGAAAAGATACTTTAAAAAGAAAAAAAATGCCTTCACCAATCCAAGTGGTAAGGGGTAAGACAAGAAATAAAGCACGTTATGCTTTTATCAACAATTTTTTTCCCTTCTTTGCCAGTAAATGATTTTAAGTGTGTTCTCAGTCAAACGAAACATGCTCAGCATTTTCAGCTCCACGTTTGTTCTGCTCTCAACTTCAGCTGCTTTTAAAGTTGTAATTTTTATATCCACCAAGGACAAATATCAGTCAAGCTCAAGAGCTCTTAAACTGCCATACAGTGTATCAGGACCCTGTACATGTTGTGTTTCTTACACTGTTTCCTTAACCCTCTGTACAGGTCACTGTCAAGATATGCAACATGAGGCTATACAAAACTTTCAGTCTGATTTAGTACAGCTCTCCTTACAGAAAATAAACTTCGGAATCTCAAAAGAAACACTTACCTGGTGGAGGACCACCAAATTTCCTTTGCCCATTTTGTTGAACCATGCTGTATCCAGTCTTCTCCATCAGGGCCAGTAAAGCAGCTCCATTCTGAGAACCACTTCGGATTTTGCCACATCCATTTGCTGCAGCTTTATTTCCCTCGTGCACATCTGCAACAGCTTCAACAGAACATTGCAGATATTCCAATTCAGCTAATGCTTAACTTGTGATATGGATACAGAAGCTACTAAAGCACAGAAAAACAATTTAGGCTATACTTGCCTATTTACTGTTACTTTGTTTAGCATAAGGCTTCAATCCCAAATCCAACCATTACCATCTCAGGTATTTGCCTCAGAGCATCATTCTGTAGCTGTAATAACCTTGAACTTTAATCACCAACTGTATATTCTATATTCAAACTCTCGTGAGTGCTATCACAGCTATCAGAACCTAAATATCACAACTACTTTTTAAGAAGGAATTCTTTCATAAGCCATGTTATCACAGTTGTGCAAGAGACCCATAATCTACTCAAAGTGATGAGTTCCATTTTCTTATTGATACATTTTATAAAAATACCAATTATTTCAAGACTATTTTAGTACAAAAACGCTGAAGAAACTAATTATGTCCATGTGCTATTAACATAAAGAATGTAAACAATTCATGAAACAAAAGTAATTTCATTAATACCAATATTTAATAAAACTAGGCATAACTCTGGCAAAACTAAGGGTTTGAAACAATCCCATCCCTGGGGTCCCTATTTTCATGGCTTTATCCATTTTCACCATTTCAAAAACCAAACAAATGATCAATATGGTTCCTGCTGCTCTACCAAGATCTGGCACACCAAGATCTCACACAACAGTTTCAGGTTTCTGTCATCCAGGCAATGGCAAACAATCACACCATCTGGTAATTATCAACTTTACCAGTCAAGTCACTAAAAAGAGAAATTAACTTTCAAGTCGCATGTCTTTTTCACTGCCTCTTTTTCCTTCCCCAACTTATAAATTCTTTTCCCAAGATTTTCTGCCTTGAGGTCCACAATACTTCAACAAGCAAATCTTCTTGGACACTTCAGTCTTTTGCCCAAACGCTATGTCCAGGTGTTATGCCACTCGCTCTCCAAAAGAAATGCTGCCCCCAAAAAATCACCATAAACATAAGGTTTGTTCTTCAATGTTCTTCATATTTTTAGCTTGCTTTGTCTCCAGGATCAGGCTCCAACAAATAATGCCCTGAGACAAGAGCAGTTTATTCTTTCCAAGAAAAACATGGAAAACTGGCTTAAACTTTACATCAGTGTTTCTTCTCAACCCTCTCTTATTTACTGAACAATGAGGGTTCCTAAAAGAATCTTGAAAGCAGAGAATAAAGGAAATTAAATCAAGGACACCAAGGAGAGCACAAGCACTCCCACATCTGCCTTGCCATTTCACTGCCACTAATCAACTTCCCAAGAAGCCAATTATTTCAAGCACTGCAATAAATTCATACTTGATGCACTGAACTGAACACCACCAAAAGGGAGCATTCAAAACCAGTTACAACTGCATCCTTTTTCCACAGTCTGAAGCTGAAGCCACCTTCTTTCCAGCTCGATACTTCTGCTGCTTTTGTACTAATTTACTACTCTGAGCTCAAATATCCAAATGAACAGAATTATCTACACACATTATTTATTTTACCTGATAGCTGACTATTTAACTCCCTACCACCAGCTGAAACAAGTGCCAGTAAAAATAAAGCCAAATAAACAAGTAAAAAATAAAATATTAGTAGCTAATATACCAAATGTTATCCCACTTATCTTAATATATAAAGTGTTCTCAGATGATTGCTGGTCACCCTAAAGAAGCCTTCACACACAAAACTTTAACCACACCTATTATTGCTACTTCTTTTATCCTTCACTTAACACATTCCACTGAAAACTACCCCAGTATCTCAAATATAAATGATTTTAAAGTATTATACACTTGATTTATGGAGTCATGAAGTGCCTCTTCCCCTGCCACACTTATTCTGCACGTTACTGTCCAGAGGCGACTTCCCCCCCTCCTGCTCTGGCTTTGTCATTTCAAACGTGCTTTGCACCAAAGCAGGAACTGTTCTTCAGTGCATTCTTTTCACAACAGCCTTCATACGACATTTTAACAGACTCCACAAATCCCTTAACTAGAATGGCATCAAGAGAACTGTGGCTTTTCTCATCCTAGAAAAAACGTCTTCTGGTGGAAATACGTCTGCTTTCTCTTTTCTATAAAGCTGGCTCTCATTTGAGGGATAAATCCATCCAATCGACCTCTCTTGAGAAGTTTCTATGACATCGGTCATCGGACATTAAAAAAGCCACACCCCGAACAACTCCCTGCCAGGAAACAGCAGTATCTGCTGCTAAACATGTCCCATCTCCTTCCAGCAGGTGAATTTACATTTTTTTTCACATCCTACCAGCTGCACTCAAGATTCCATAACCAGGAAATCTTGTGGCAGCTTCAGGCCTAACAAGGTACGGAAATAATAGCGGAGCTGGAACGAGGGAGAGGCAAGTGATTTTCCCTTTGCCCCGGTGACTACAAGCACCCCGGCAAGAGCACCCTTATGTGCAGGCCCCGCACGGGGACACCGGGCTGGGACCCGAGAGCTCGCGGAGGTCGAGGGGCCTTGAGGGGCCATCAGAGGCCCGTGGAGGCAGCGGTTCGACCTCGGTCGAGCCGCAGAACACGTGGAGCGGTGAGGGAAGAGCAGGAACCCAACACCGCCGGCCCCGCTCCGCGCTGCCCCCGGCCCCTCCACAGCGCCTCGTCCCTCACCACGCCGCCGCCGCCTCCGCCTTTCCCCGCCGCGCGGCGAAGACCCGAACCCACCGCTATCCCCAGGGAGACGAGGCCACGGCATGACTCCCCGCTGACCCGTCGGGAGCCGCCCGCCACACGGAGCCACCCAGCACAGCGGGAACAGCGGAGGAAACACCCCCTCGCCCTCCCCCGGCAGCGGCGATGGCACCTCCAGGCAACGCCTCACGCGCCCGGCCCGCGGCCACAGCTTTCCCTCGCTCCGGCCCCGCCCAGCCAATCAGCAGGCGCGGGGGGCGGGCGCGGGCACAATTGACAGGCGGCACCGGCCAATCGTTTCGAGAGAAGCGTGCCCGGCACGCGAGCGCTTTTTAAGCGAGGCGACGGTTGGGCGCTGGGGTTCGGGTGGCGCGTGCGCCGTGGCCGCTGCGGCCGTTGTAGGGCGCACGCTGCTCTCCGTACCGGCGCTCGCGAGGCCTCCTGCGGGATCCGGTGTCTCTCCTTGGTCTTCCTCTCCGTTCCAAAGGGAGCGCCAGCCGTTAAGCCCCCGCTCGCTTTTCAGAACCTGGCTGGTGGTTTTTATTTGTGTCCTTTTACATAAGTCCGCTCTGGACAGGTGTATTTGGGCTGTTAGGGTGTTGTCGGGTGCACACCTGTGCTCTAGGGAGCATTTAGTGTTATGCAGGTCCAACTTGACCAGCAATACCTGAGTGAAATATCACAGAATCGATTAAGTTGGAACAGACTTTTTGGATCATCGAGTCCAGCCTATGCTCAAACACCACTACATCAGCTAGACCATGGCACTGAGTGCCACGTCCAGTCTTAAGTGCTTCCAGGGACAGTGACTCCACCACCTCTGTGGACAGCCCAACCCAACATCTATTCACCTGTTCTGTGAATTCTTCCTAACGTCCAACCTAAACCTCACCTAGTGCTGCTTAGGGAATGGCCTGAAGTTGGGTCAGGGGAGGTTTAGGTTGGATATTAGAAAAAAGGTGTTTACTCCAGAGGGTAGTTGGGCGCTGGAACAGGCTCCGCAGGGAAATGGTCACAGCACCAAGCCTGGTAGAGTTCAAGAAGTGCTTGGACAACACTCTCAGCCACATGGTGTGATTTTTGGAGCTGTCTTGTGCAGGGCCAGGAGTTGAACTCAATGATCTTTGTGGGTCCCTTCCAACTGAGCATATTCTGTGATCCTATGATTCTATGTCCTCTTGTCCCATCACTGGTTGCTAGGGAGAAGCTCTCTCTTTTCAATCCTTGTTGGCTTAGTTAATACTAAGTTAATACCCATAAGCTTCACAACATCTACACATAATTGTCAAGCCATTTGGGTTGGAGGCCCTGCAGTTCTGGCACTGCTCCTGAACTCTCATCACAACTCTTTAGGGCTCACATGGTAGACACACATCAAATGTACCAGGGCTAATAAGAAGGAATATGGGATTACTTTGTGAGTTTTTCAAGTTGCTATCAAAATATTATGGCCCATTTTCCCCATCTAGCAAATTAAAGTCTTTCACACACTTTCTTCAAAGACTTCTCCCCCTCCCTTTCCCTAAGATGTACATAGCCAACTTCACTTACTAATAAGGCAGAGAATCCCTAATATTTTAACTTTAGGATATGCAATTCGTCTTTATTATGAATTTTCCATAGCTTTTAGCAATCTGGTTTTAAATATGTGCTGCTACAGAATTGCCACAACATATTTGACATTTACCCGTTTGAGTTTGCCTATTTTTCAAAGAGAACGCATGTTGTGCTTTTATTAATAATAGCATGCTATACTCATCATGTCATTTACAAATGGTATGTCTCCCTTAAAAGTTCTGAATGGCCAATATACCAAAGCTGTTGCCCTCAAGATTAAATCAAATTAAGTTTGTGACATTTTGAGTGCAGCTATGTGTTCCCGTTGCCTTGGAGACCATTTGCTCACTGGTAGAAAACTCCAGGTGTCCAAGTTGTTATTGTTGGTGGGAAATACTGAAAGAATGGGGGAAATCTCTTTTACATGAAAAAAACAAACAAAACAACAACAAAAAAACCCCATCTCAAAACTCCCAAACCCACAACTTCCTAGCATTTTCTATGTATTTCATGTAAGTGACATCTTACTGCACAGGTTACCATGTACAGCCATTTCTGGAGTACAAATGACTGTGCTGCTCCAGCAGACAGTTTCAAGGAAAATATACAGATTTGCAATCCAGTTTTCACTTTATGGCATGAATAAAAAAGAATATCAAAATAATCAAAAAGTATTCCATGCTTATTATCTCTTATTAAACATCAAAGGCAGATGACATAGGAAATAAAGACTCATTTGGTTTTCTCACTTACTCCTTCCTTTCTGAAAGAAATTAATGATCCTTTTCTTCCTCCATTCACCGTGTGGTAGTTGGGTATCAGAGTGCTCAGTATACCCTTGCCCACAGGGGCTAGCTTCTTTTCTTCTCTGACAGTCAGTATAATTAGGTTTTACCAGGAACAACTGTTTCTAACCTGTATTTTTCTTGGATTATGCTGTGACCCATAATGAAGTCTGAGCTGAATCTTTTTTTTCTAATAAAATAAGATCTACAGGGGAATGCAATATTTTTTATTAAATCAAGCAGTGTATCAGATAACTTCATGTCTTCAGAAGAGATTTTACACACCTGAAAGCTTTAATTCACTTGTTTTTAATGAACTTTTACTAAAGGATGGAAAAGAAGACCAGGCCCAAACCAATGTTTTGGTATTTATCACAGTATTTAGGTTTTTTATTACTTTTTTGAATCAGTACCTTAGTACATAGCTATTTAACTTTCAAAAGTTAAAAACAAAAACTTATTTTAGGATTATTTTAAAAGAATTATAGCGTTATTTACCAAAAAGCATTTGGCACCAGTTCTGGTTAGAAAATTACTTTAAACTGCAAATAATATACTATTTGCCCTAAAGCTTTATACAGTTCCTATTAACACTGAGTTAGTTTCGTCACTAATGTCTAGTTGAAACTCTCACAAATCTGATGGATGAGGAATGAGGGCAGAGTCCTGCCAAGATTAAGGCATATATTCTTTTTGCTAGATTTGAAAATGTGAAGGAGGTCTTTTTCTTACACATTTTATTTTATAGCACTGCAGCAGACAGTGGTTTTCCTTCTAAGTTATTTTAGGTAGTTGTAACACAGAAGTCCTTGATGTTTAACTTCTGTTTTATTGGAATGTTAGCAAGTCCCAGCATATATATTCCTGGAGTAGGCTATTACTGCTGTTGTAATATACTTTAATAGAAGCATTAACTTTTTTTTGTCAGTGCAAATTTTACTATGGCCTGGAGCAGGAAAAGAGGGTATGTAGTATTTCTCTGCGCTCTGACAGGTTTGATGTGTAGGTAGTAGAAATACTTTAAAAGGAAGCAGACATCCTTTGAAGTTTAGACAAAGGTCTCTGTAGAAAACCTAGACATAATATGATTGTAAATCTAATTATAGTAAGCTGTCTGGAAAGACTTCATTTCAGTCTATCAGTCCATTTTATTTTGGGTTTCATTTTATCAAGTACTGCAATGCTTGTTTGTTAGGAGGATCCCAGCCTCCTGGTGCATAAAGTGCCTTTTTGAAATGTGCAGTTTGCTCTTGTTCAGCTTTCTTCCTTAAAAGAGTTGGAAGCTTTTTTAATTATAAAATTACAGGATCTGATATTGCTGGAATAAGCATTTGGGGGAACAGAATATTAATTGTAGAGAAATTCAGAATTCCATTTGTTTGGCGTTTTTTATAAACCATTTTCAGACACACATATGGCACATGATTTTAATATACAGATATGCAATGAATATAAAAAAAAGAATCCGAATCATCGAAATTTTCACTTTGATGAGTATGAATATCAATGATTTCACTGTGTGTTGAATTAAATCAACTGTAGGTCAATATTGCTAAGTACAGAGTGATGTAAAATGTGCATTAACAAAGTCTATAAAATCTCTTTTCTTGTTCTTCCCCTCCTTACCTCCAGAACTATTGCTCTCTGCTCCCTCTGAAAACCTGAGCTCTTGACAACAAAGCCATACCTTTACCACTGAGTGAAATGGCAGTTTTCTCGCAATACAGCTGAGCCCCAGAGGGAAGGAGCAAGTGGAAACTGCTGGGAAAAGTAACCATCAAGGACTGGTGGAAGAAGAGATGAATGTCAGGCAATAGAAGTGAGGACAGGACAGGAAAGAGGGAAGGGCCAAGGAAGATGGAGTATCCTCTCCTACTGCACTGAGGTCTTTTGATGCTCCACCATTACTAAATGCTTTCCAGTCTGATTTTAGGCAGATGTTTTAAATGCATTCTGAAACAGAAGTATATCCTCCTCACCTCTGTGCAGTAGGAATTAAAGAGGATTGGCGAGAAAATGGCTACTGCCCCAACAACCTTGAAACTGGAGTTTTCGTTACACAAGGATGTGAAGCATAAAGACTATAAAGCAGGCTTCCCTCATCACACCACTGGTGTCTCAGTCGTCACTGGAAGGCTTGGAAAGATAAGAGACAGTCCTTGCTCATTCACTGCTCATTTTTTTCTTTCTCCGCAAATATTGCCAAAAATACTTGAATTTATAGTAGTTTCTATAAAGTCTTAGAGCATGTCTCAGCATTGCAACCAACAGACATCAGACATCAGTCAAACTGCAGAGTTTCTGGTTATACATGATCTGACCTAGATATTAAGTGGAAGCTTATCAAGGAGACTAAATACTTTTATATCACATTAGCTTTTGAATATTTAATGGTTCTGAAAATAAATTACATTGAGTGCAACAGAAGAGACCAAGATTTCATTTTAGTTTTTCTTAATTTAATTATTTAAAATACTGCTTGCATAGTTTGAAAAATGAAGAGAGTCCACCCTTTCTTTACTCTGCTCATATTTTGCTTTGAATTGCTGCTTACTCTGAGGATCCTAAAAGGCATCAATGTATCAGGCTCACATCCTCTTAATTCGTAATCCAGCTGCTGTAAACTGCTAACTAGCTTTTAGTCAGGAAACTCTGGACTGTCAGTGCCAATTACGGTTATATTTGACTTATTCGTTCTTTAAATGCGAATTTCATAGTTAACTTCTCAATTTGCTGAAGACGATGCATTTTCCTGACTGTAAGAGAGCCACTAGGTGGGAGTATGTAATCTTAAAAGGCCCTTGGTCAGCCCTGGCGGTTGTTATTTTGAAGGAGCTCTACTCCTCTCTTTTCCCAGCAGCCGGGAAATGCTGCAACTCTCTTCACACCATGTGGAACTGGTGATCTATCTGGGATTTTTCAACTCTCATTTCTACACTGGACGCTGTGGAGACGCTGCCTGCCTTGCTGCATCTCCAGCCCAGGAGGACATGAGCTGGGGCAAACAAAGGTTTACTAGAATCATAGAATCATAGTCTCCTGAGTTGGAAGTGACACCCAAAGATCATTGAAGTCCAACTCCAGGCCCTGCACAGGACACCCCAAGAATCACACCATGTGCTTGAGAGAGTTGTCCAAATGGTTCTTAAACTCTGTCAGGCTTGGTGCTGTGACCACTTCCCCGGGGAGCCTGTTCCAGTGCTCAACCACCCTCTGGGTGAAGAACCTTTTCACAACATCCAACCTAAACCTTCCCTGAGACAGTTGCATGCCATTCCCTCGTGATTCTGTCACTGGTCACCACAGCTTCTCGGCTTCCCCTTGTGAGGAAGATTGCATTGAGGTTTTCTCTCAGTCTCCTCTTCTTTAGGCTAAGTGACCTCAGCCACTCCTCATTACAACTTCCCCTCCAGACCCTTCACCATGTTCCTGGCCCTTCTTCAGACACTTTCTAATAATACTAGAAGTAATCTAAAGAAATAAAGGGTCTCTATTGCCCAAACAAGGCGCACAAGCACTCCACATAAGCTACTTACATAGGAAGACCCAAGGACCTAGGTTAAAATAGAGTCGTAAAAGCTAATCATTGGGAAAGGGGAGCGGGGGGAAGCCTTGTCAAAATACATTAAAAGCTAGGCACTTGCCAGAGGGAGAACTGGCAGGTGATATAGGAAAGGTCTTTTTGAGGAATTATGCTACAGGAAAAAAAAAAAATTAGCAATATTCAACTCAAAAGTGATGAGAAGTTTCCAGAGTAAGCCATTCTTTTTAAAGGCAACAAAGCCTCACATTAGTCCTAAACTGAGGGATCAATAAAAGGCATTTTAGCACAGAAGAGTAAACTCAAAAGTGACAATGGACCATGCAGGATATGTTCAGTGCTAAAGAAAATCCAGGATGATAATGTTAGACTGAGATTTGTAATGTGTAATAAATTTCTGAGATTAGTCATGGTACTAGAAAGATGGTGCCAAATGAGTTGCTTCGCAAAGGAAAAAGTACAAATTTGTGGAAACTGCAAAAATTCTGACTTTCACATCAGGAATATCCAAGCTGTAAGACTGTAAGTGAGAAAAAAAAGGAATGCAAATGATTATTCATTTTTCCCATAGTACAAAAGGGGAGGAATAGCTTGTGTAAGGAAACTAATTTAAAATAAAGTGCTTTTTCACATGTCAGAATTTATCTTGCCATAGAGCCTTTCAGACATCAGACATATAAGCTAAAAAAGGAGTAAGACAAAGGAAAGGGAAAGAATATTAAACATTATTAAATTAATGCAAGCTTTAAAGCTGGATGTTTGTGACTTGTTGCTTACATAAACTTTGGAGACTATATCAAGGCTCCATCTGTACCTGTACTCTGTCCCTCTCCAAGTGCTCAGTGTTGCTCATTGGGGGAGAATGTTACAGGGCTAAACTGACCTTTGGGTATTGCCAAGTTCATTCCTGATTTTCTATGATGGTGAAAAATTTGGCCCTCATATATAAGCTCAATTTTGAGCTAGGTGTTCAAAGGTAGTAAAGTTGTTAATAGCGTATGATTGTCTTGCTGCAACTCTGGACTGGAAGTCCAGTTTTCCTAAAGATTAACAGAAGTAGTTTTGTTCACAGAAGACGATCTCAGAAGCCAGCTGAAGGGTGCATTGCCTAAACCAGCAAAAAGGTGGTAGAAACAATGGTGGCAGTACAAAAGCAAACATCTGTAGGCAGCTGCCAGAATAGATTTGAAGAACTACAACAACAACAAAAGCTGCATAATTTATGACCTGTAGGATTCTTCAAACCATAATTTTGTGTGAAGTTCAATCATCAGGGGTTCATTCTGAACATTGTTATTAAATTTTCACAGGTACATGATTTTGAGGAGGTCAGGGAATTGGTGGGAATACTTCATACTTAATCTTGCTGTAACCTAGACCTAAACCAAGCTACTGTAATAAAGAAGCTTGGAGTGTTACTCAATGATATATCTAATGGGATAATTTTTAACTATGCAGTCCTAATAAAGTCACTTCTTTTTTTAATAAATTTTTTTTTTTTTTTTTTACTCAGGATCGATTTTTTTTGGTATAAATAGGTATCTTGCTCACTTCCTATGCTCCATTCCTACTCAGTTATTCAGTGAGCTCACAATTAATGTCACAAATCCACTGTCTTTCCCATAAGAACAGATTGTTGTTGCAAGCAGAAATTTGTATTTAATTGCAGGATTGAGTACTTTCAGTTAGAGAGCTTGTAACATGAAAATCCCCCAAAATGAAAAATGCGAACTAGAAAGTTACTGAGGGAAAGTAACTTCTATAACTGGTTTGGGTGGATATTTTCAGTTTGCTTGTAAAACACTCTTTGCAAGTCATAAAAGCCTTATTATAATTTTGAAACATGTTTCATGACTATGCATCAGCTCTACTGCTGTGCAATCCTCAATGCTTTAACAGTATTAGTTACTGGAATTGCTCAAAGACATCAAAAATAGAAATGCTCCACTCCTCACTGGAATTTCAGTTCATCAGCCAAGCAGAACTACTGCTTTCTCCAGGCAAGTTTTTGAAAAGACATTTTTCCCAGCCTACATCCTGTCTGTCAATACATGATCAAATTGTCATTCTAAAATAGTTACTTGTACAATGGGGTGGTTCTTTCTTACATAAATTGTGACCAAACCTACTTGCTGTCAGAAATTGGGAGTAATAACTAAAAGAATACAGGGAGCTGTCTTTACCATGCAGTCATCCATGATTAATGGCTGATGTAGTAGACGAAGAGATGTTCTTTTTTCCTATTTGTCAAGGCCATGTCCTAGCATATTACACATTTGGATTTCCAGAGGAGCTTGATGAAAAACTGGGGAATAGGATGTGGTAACATGATTGTGGATGTCATGGGCTATATCTTCACGTACACTTCAGGAATTGTAGCCTTACACAGTTACAGGTCTGAGGTGATTCTCAGCCCTAAATGAGATCTGTGGGCTACTTTTCCATAGTTTGGGAAGAGTTAGGTACTGTGGAAGGGATTCCTGAGATACTGTCAGAGCTGGAACCTGTGTGAAGTCACTCATGAATAAAATGAGGCTCGGGGTAGAATTTCAACAGTCTAGAGTGTATCTGCATGATTCAGATCTCTTGCTTCAGGTGAGTTGGCACGACTGCAATATGCAGTAGAGTCATGAGGTTCTATCTGTTCCAGCTCCAAAAGAGAAAGAGCTGGGATAGTATGATGGTGAACTGAACAGCTGCCTTCCCCTAGGGCTAAATGCACTGCTATATTTTTCACAGCTATGCTGTTTCTGGTTCTGAAGGCAACCAAGTCATCCTTGGCTCCAAGCCACTTACACAGTGTGTTACCACGTCATTTAGACACTAAATGAAATGGTTGAAAGCAGGTGCCTTCCTTCTCCTGAACATTCACTTGGAACTACCTACAATCTAGTCTGCAAACAGAAATAGCAGAAGTTACTCTGTTTAATATCTCACTATAATCTTTCCAGTAAGAGTGTGGGAGAGCTCTCATTATCTTCATATCCACATTTGTTCACTTTGGATTAGAAGTAATTACTAACTTTTTGCCTATTGTGTAGAAGTAGCAGACCCACTCCCTCCATTTCTGTGCTAAATGGAAACTTTCTGCAAAACTGCAAGGAATATGGTTGCAAATCTGAGGCAGGTCTCAGACTATGCAGAAGCAGAAGATAAGGTGGCTTGGCAAGTTTAGCAGAGCATAAGTCTTTATTATTATATAATATATTATGCCTCCTTAGCCTCACTGAAAACTCTGGTTTCACAGGCAGAGAAGATGCATTCTGGGAAGGAACCATGCAGTATATTTCTTTGGTATGTCAGTGCAAGAAACCCACAACCTCATGCAAATGTTAACCAAGTCTTGAAGCTGGCCAGAAATGAGACAGATGATTATTCTCCTAGTTATAGAAAAAGGTAAAAGTTAAAAAGGAGACACTGTAGACAATAGTTTGGGAAGTACAGCAGGTATCTGCTTTAACTAATGAATTAAACAGTGCAGCAAAGCAGCAGACCTTTTGTGTAACCTGATAGTCTCTCCCTTATTTCTACCTGAAAGTCTTCTGAATAACTGCAGTTTATGTTGTGTCAAAGTCAGAAGTATCCCAGTCTTAGCAGCTCTTGACTGCATTAAGGGATCTGGTTCCCATTCAGAACCTCACAGGCCCACAGACCATGAGAAGTGACACCCTCCTTCGAGGGAGCAAATACAGGGAGCCCAAAGAAAGCCTGTTCTAACACTGAGTGGCCAGAGACTCATTTTCTCCTTCTAACTCAAAGTTGCAGGTATTGCCTGACTTGATGAAAAACAATAATTTAATAATCACTGTCCTAACCATGAGATTAACAATAGAAAAGGTTAAGGGTAGCCACCTCATAGCCTTCTCCAAATTCTAGTAAACTCCTGCAGGATAGACTGAGAAGGTCCTAGGAACAAGTCTCCCAAATCCCCAGAAATACTCTAACCATCACCTTTTTGCACTCTTTATGAAATTATATCGCTGTTTCCATTCAAAGTACTGCTCAGTTAGGAAGCGCCTTGAGGTTTTGGGAACCAAAGGGGACATGTACCTTAAAATTCTGGCTGGGTGAATTAGTTAAACAAGGTCACAGAATAGATTTGCACATTTGTACATGGTCATCCATGTTTGCATTGGGTGATGTTTGCATGATGCCAGTTGCAGGCCCTGGTCTCTTGGAGCATGTCTTGGAGGAAGGCAGGCCAGGGAGTGCTACTAATAACCCCTAGGGGTGAAGCTACTCTGTAGCAGTGAGGTAGTTTAGCTATACAGATATGAGTTGGAAGATGGACCACAGCCCATTTTACTTACTAGGTTAGATTGATTACAGTCTGTGGCATTGATGGCACATTTCTCAATTTGCAAGAAGACAAGTTAGTCCCTTTTTTCTCTGTGGTAACCTGCAACTCCATCTCAAGCCTCCTCAACTCCATCTGGGGACTGGAGAGCAAACATATCATTGTGCTATGTGTATCCAACCAGGTAGTGTTTGAGTCTTCAGGCACACACCTCTGCATCCACTGACTGGTTCTTCACACCTAATATGCTCTGCCCTTGCAAGTAAAATAAACCTATGCTATCTGCCTCCTGCCTTCCACTGCTTCACTCAGACCAACCACCTACTTGTAGGTTGTGATGTAGTTGCAGGGGACTATGCAGCAGATTTGCTCCAAATCACACTTGTCACAGAGGAGCCACCGACTGTTTTGCAGTTCACAGATATACTATACAGAAGAGGCAACTACTGAAACAAAGACACGGGGCTGAACACAGTTCCTTTATAAATGGGGGAAGCCACAGAACATCTTACAGGACGTTTGCTACCCTGTGAGATACAGAAACAGTAAATTTAAATCCCCAGTTTTGTGACAGATAGTTCTGTAGCACTGCAATCAATGTAATTCTGATTTAAGCCTCCTGAAAATCTCCCTACTTGCCCCCCTTCTCCCAGTCTCTGAGCACTCAGAACCATATCCTAAATGTTCTCTTGACTTCAGAAGTCAAGCTATGTCACAAAACGCGTAATTTTTTTAAAAAGTGATGCAAAAAAAACCCCTTTCAAATACTTAGAATTATCTATTCCTACAGCAGAGCAGATTGTTCCACTAGCACAGTTCTCTGAAAGATTTCTGTAAGGCTGACAGAAGAATGCCATGCACTACAGCAAAGAGCCTCAAAACTACCAAGCTTTTTTATCTTCACTTCTCATCAGTAAGCCCATTTATGATAGTTAAGTACTCAGATGAATCAGGTCTGAGGATAGTACAAAGCATAATGAGCAAATGGCTCCTGGAGTCACCCAAGAACTTTTTTTAATTTCAGTGGATAAAAGAGGAGCCAACTAACACTGTCTAACACAGTTCTGTACCATTCTGTGGTGACACTTTATTTGATGTGAGAACATGCAATAAATGATACAGCACCATATCGTTTCTCAAAATCACAGTTCTAATGTTTCTTGTTGCTGTGGCTTGCTTTCTAAAACCTGTCTGGATGATGTCAAGTCACACACAAGTTTAATTCCCTCTTCTCCACCCCATCGGACTTTAACAAGTATTGCTTTGATTTTGTTTTCTTTAAAAGTCTCAGTGGTATTTATATGTAGCATTCTCCCTCAGCACAGGAGAATGCAGAGGTGAAATCAAGAAGCAGATGACCATTCACCAAAAAATGAGGAATTATTTATGTTCCAAGCTAAAATAAATGCAAATAGAAAAACAGAAAGCACACTGTTCTAATGTCTTCCTTGAGCAACCTACTTTTTTTTTTTCCTTTTAAAAACAGGTTTTGTGAAAACATTTTGAGGCTTTTGAGTGCCCAATTTATTTTGTTTTCTTTGGAAAGTAAAACATCTATCCTTTAAACTTGATGTCGTCACTACTTGCCTTTCCCAGTGGCACAGGAGTGACGGTTATACTCCTCCATTACATATTCTGGTTTAACCACACAGCTTGTCAAAACAGCCCCACCACTAAAATGAGCTGCAGCTCTAGATTTACACACTCGATCACTATCACTTACAGTTACCCATGAACAATTTCACTTCTAAGCACACACGTTTTCCCCAACATCTAAACTGTTCCACAGTTTTCCGTGTTTTTCTTACTCTAACTAGCTCCTTCATTTCAATGGCATCACACTTGAGCTCAAGTCTGAAATGGAGTGCTCCAGCTAGGGCAAGTGCTTATTTTTACTCAAGTAATTACAGAAAAAAAGTTGATCCTGACATTTACCAAAATATTTTAGAGCACAACCACCTCCCACTGAGCTGGACACCAGAATTCATGCCTGCTTGTCTTGTTTTTCCTCTCAGAGAATGACTGATTTGACTCATGCCTGACTTTAGCAAAATTTTCAGATCTTTGCTAGAATTAAAGTTAGTAGGAAAAATGCCTAAACATGCAGCAGATTTTCTGTTTCTATGCCCACATTATTACTTGGTTTTGATGAAAGGATACAGCAAGACATTCTAGACCATTTCATAGCATCTTTTAAGTTTAAAATTTTACATTTTGAAGGAAAATTCTCTACTAATACAGCTGCAAGCCTGCAAGGAACTGCTTTAGTTTCTTCCATAGACACCTATGAAAATTCCAGTTTAGTCACTCTGGATGCTTCTTGCTCAGCAGCATTAGCAGTGGAGGAAAACTGGTCCTTTGATACTGAAACTAGAGCAGGAACACTTCTCTGCTTTCCAGCAATCCCACTTGTGATTTGGTTACTGGTCATGACCCCATTGTTTATTGTATATGTGAATCATAAGAATTACTGGAATTTTTATATATCTCAATTATATAAAAAGTAAAAGAAAAAGCCCACCTGTAATCAGACACCATGTAACTGCATGTTAATGGCTGTTCAATGCTCTACTGGGATATCTTAGAGTAATGCTACAGCACTATACTAAATTTCAAGAGGCTAGTAGACTTTTTAAATGAATAAAATCGCTTTATAGAATTACAGTAATGACTACAGTTCATACCTTATGCATAGCAAGTAAAAAAACAAACACATTATTTATGTAAATATTACTAATGCACACAGTATGAAAAAGTAATTCATGTTAATTAAAACACACCTTAATTTCAAAAGTTTACTAGAAACAGTTACACTGAGCATTGCAATCTTTGAAATCAGAAGTTGTTTACAAGGATCCAGCAGTAACTGATATCCAGCTGCGTGGAGCTGGGCTGCAGATTCAACATGTACTTAAAGCTGGGCTGAAATCCCATCTCAGCTGATGGCAGCAGCAGTTGTGCTGCCATTTCCTACGAGCTGGATTTCACCTTGGTCTCTACATTCTTCGTCGCTTATAGTGGAGCAGTCAGAAGAGGATAATTAGAGAGTAGCCAAGTAGAAGCATAGTTCAAAAATCCAATCTTCAAACATCTATAAGGTCTAGGGGAAGGAGGAGGGCATTTATAGCACAGTTAAAACAAGTCTTTTTAAAAATTTGGAAAGTGCCCATCTCAGTAACAGAGTCGATGACAAGACACTGCACACCACTAACAAAAACAAGTAAATCTGAGGTTCAGTCCTTGGTGAAGACACCATTGTATTAGCCTTTGACTAGAAAAGAAGGCATGCGCAGCGTGTGAACAAGTAAGTGCATGTATGCACACAAGGCATTCCAGGAGCTGAACAATCTGTCTGCATACATAAAAGACCTTGCTAAGAGAAAAAAAAAAAAAAAAGCGAAGGTTTTTAGCATTTAAACAATTGGCTACATTAACTTGATTTCAAATCCAACTTTATGCATTCTTGATAAACCAAAAGGCCACAACATTGTAGATGAAACATTTTTAGCACCAACAGCTGGCTTAAATGTGAGTACTTACAAGAAATGAGTATAGAAAGACATGTTGTCTTTTACTGAGAAGCATCTTGTTTTAAGGCAATATCCAAAATCACAATATAGACTCCACAGAAACTGCTCCAGTGATCCCTGATACTTTATGGCACCCATACAAGTTCCACTGCTGAGGCAAGGTCAGAATTAAATTAGGGTCTGGCCTCCTCCTCCCTGCCATGTGCTCTGGAAATGTCCAACGTCTGTACGTCACTAACTGTCATAAAGCATTCTAGTTTCTTTCTGTATCTCCTAAATCCCTCTGTAGCCGTTTATATTAGCCATACTATCAGCAGCAATTGGTGAGGAATTGCCATCTTTCCTTACCACTAACTCAATTAAAATGTTGTTCAATACAGTAGCAATCATTTACACAATTAACACAAATGACAGATTTGTGAACATTTCCCAGAAGGAAAATTATTTAGCCTGGCCAGAGGTACTCCTGCAGCACCCAGCTCGGGGTTGGTTTCTCTTCTTTACT
This sequence comes from Neodrepanis coruscans, assembly GCA_013400695.1. Lineage (NCBI taxonomy): Eukaryota > Metazoa > Chordata > Aves > Passeriformes > Philepittidae > Neodrepanis > Neodrepanis coruscans. Next base: position 24,608 of record VYZS01006646.1, on the reverse strand, counting down.
ATCAAAAAAGTCCGTTTACTTACTTGCATCTCCACTAAAGAGTATTTTAGGAATGGAGACAGCAATTTGTGAATATACACTATATCTATAAAAGGAAGAGGTGTGCAGTTTGTTCTCCATTTCTGTCGCTTTGTGGAATACCATTATCCGTTTTTGTTAATATTTATGGCACCCAGGTATGCAGCTAAGAAATTGAAGAACGTAAAGGATGTTATCAGAATCACTTATGGCTAAAGACAAGGAGCAGAACTGCATCGCAACCCTACTTTTTTCATGATTTAAAGGTGTGTTAAAATATACCAAGATTTTCAGGAAATCTGTTACTTGGCTTACACAGTAAGCTATGCCTTGTGCACTGTGTTCTAGACAAAATTGTATTTTAAAATGGTGCACAAGGTTAAGAAACTTTACACGACACTGATGAGTAATCTGTGCTTTCATAAATACAGTAGTATACATCCTATGTACAGATGCTGAGTGCAAGCCTCCAGGAAGGTTTTTAGCCAGCCATCCATAGAAGGAAGGGAATAAAGATAGTCGGGAGTGTGGTGGAGGGTGCCAAACCTAGGCAGATTATTGATGCTAGCCCCACAAGCACCGAAGCAAGCACGCTCCTCTGGTCCCGAATAATCATCTTCACAGTCTCACAGAACTGGAAAAAAAAAAAAAAGGCAAAAGATGAGAATTAAAAGAGGAAAGCTTTGGCTGGAGAGCTGGCGATGTCCATTCTCCCGGGGCAGACTACCGCTTGCTGCCCCAGGTCTCTCTCCTCGGAGCCCGTCACGCGAAAGACTCGGGCTGGCATCGATCACGCCCATCATCAGCTCTTGTGCTGCCCGCGGCTCTGGCACGAACCAGGAGCTTCGGGGCATTTTAGAAGAGTATTAATCGTCCTACGAATTCAGCTTCGCTTTCCTCGCCACTTGAAGGCGGCGGAGGCCAGGCTCCCCGCCGTGCCGAGCAGCTCCGCGCCGGCGGCACCGCCCGCGGGCGGCGTCAGCTCCGGCCGGGCCGGCGGGCGGCACCGAGCACCTCCCGCCCCGGGGCCACGGCTGACCCAGTTTCGGGGTGTGGAGCGCCCGGCGATGTCGCCGGCGGGAGGGTCAGCACCGCCCCCCGCCTCTCCCGGGCGCCCCGCGGGCAGGGCCGTACCTTGTCGGTCTGTAAGCTGACCGCGGCTCCGTATCTGCAGTAGGTGACGAAGTGCTCGCAGTTGTTCCAGAGTAGACTATAGGCCGTGGCGCCCACCAGCTCCTCCGCCCGGCGAGCTGCCTCCTCGTTGGCCAGCACCTGGTCCTCGAAGAGCCGGTCCATGTGGTTGACCAGGATGCTACCGCCGTAGGCGAAGTCCTCCACCGTGTCCACACGGACGCTGGCCGTCCTGGCGATGACGCCCAGGATAAGCCGCTTGTTGGTCACCACCTGCTGGATCTGCTGGCGGTCGTCGGTGAAGGTGGGCAGGATGTCGGGCATCATGTGGGCGACACGGTTCTCCCCCAGGTAGATGCCGAAGTGGATGAAGAGTGTGCGGGGCACCTCCAACAGGTCGCCCCGCTTGAAGCAGCTGCTGTCGTAGTCGCTGGGAGCCGGCGGCATCGTTTCCCCGCCGGAGCCCGTGAGCAAGGGACGAACGTGGACGAGGAGCATCAGCTTCTCCAGCAGCAGCGAGGCCGCCTGCGGCACTGGGTTCTTCATGGCCGGCGTGGGAAGCCCTCGAGTGTCTTCGAGCAGCCCTCGGCGCCCAGCTCCACTTTTCTAGGCTACCGGTGGGGCGGGGCGGGCACCCGGACCGGCCCACTGGGTGAGCGGCGTGCGGGGAGCGCCCGCCCCGATGACCGGCCCGCCTTTATTGGGGTCGCGGTGGGAGCCCTGAGTCGACCCGGTGTCCTGCGGCCTGGCCGCGGCGGGGGTTCGGCCCTCGAGATAATGAGGTGCCCACAGCCCGCACCATGGGGCCGGGAACCACCTGCAGCTAACCCCCGCCTTCCCCCGGCGCTGCCCAGGTAGAAGCGCAAGGAAAAGTGTGTGCAAAGCTCTTCACTGGCCCTGGGGTGAGCAGCGAAGGGCTCCCGGGGCCGCAGCCGCTTCGTTCGCCTTCCCCCACCGACGGGAGCCGAGGGGCTCTGGGTGCCCGCCCAGGCAGTTGGACTGGGGCGGGCGGGCTGCCACGGTGCTCGCACGGCGGTGGGAGAGGGGACCGGAGCGTCTTCCCCGAAAGAAAACAAGTCTCCGAAGGAGTGCGGAAAGTCACGTTTATAAATTAACTCGCTCGAAAGGTCCGCCAGCTAAGAAAGAGTGGCAACAGGCATTCCCGTGCGTTCCGTTTCATGCTAATCCATTATGCAAATGCCTAGATCCTGGCAACGGAGCCCACAAAAGAGCAGCCCTGTCAGGTCAACAATGCCGCCCCAGCGGAGGCTCGGAAGTTTCAGTAGCCGAGCAGGTTCCCGCCCCCTCGGGGACGGCGGGGTGATGGATGGGACAGACATTCATTTTACCTGGAAGATGACGGGGCCCGGAGAGTGGCAGGGCAGGGGGTCGCCCGCCCGCCGCTGTGGCTGCAACTTTTCACCAAGTCTCCGCCGCCGCCGCGCCCCGTCCCGCTGCCGGGGATCTTTGTTCGTGCCGCAGACGCTCCTGCCCCGGCGCTGTCGCTTTGGCTGCTCTCACCTCTATGAGAAACGCGGAGCAGACGCGGGAGTAAGAGACATACTAGTAAGAACGCTGGAAGAATTTGTTGCAGCATCTTCTCTTAAACTCGGGCAAACACCACAACCACAGGATACCAAGTATGAAACACGGAAGTGAGAAGAGATGCGCTGGTGTGCAACAGCTTGGCACAGCTCCACAGGAAAACCACATTTAAAGAGTAGGTTGTTTTTCCTTCGTCACTTTAGAAGTCTGAGAGCCTTTGGATCACTAACGAGCTCCCTAGACCACCCTCGAGCTGTAGATCCTCTTTAGTCACACCAGCAAAAAAGAAAAATGTTAACCATCCTTTTTTTCCATTAGCAAACGGCTCTGGTATGACTAGGAAGGCAAAGAAAGGGGAGGTGAAGGATGCAGCAGGTGAGAGCCTTCTAAAACCACATATACTGAACCAAAGTTCAGTATATCTTTTGGCCAGGAAAGCTGAAGCTTGATGACCAAAAGCAAATTTTCCACTTCCTCAGGGAAGAAAATACTTTGGGGAAGTGGGTTACCTTACTGCTCATCAACAAGAATGATGGCTGGTGCCCCCCAGCTTCCTCCTGCTTGGAGCAGAGAGCAGCTTCCAGAGGAACTGAAAATTATCCTCACCTTGCTTCATCTGCAAGGAGAGAGGCCCACCATAATCTCTTGTTCAGTTGCTAATTACAGGCAAGAGTCCCGGCACTGCTTAACAGAATGATCAGGCATTTGGGATTTTGTCTGGAGAGTCTCAGCCAAATTTTTACGAAACAGAGGCTTACCCCTCTCAGGCCCCCTACTTCAAATTGCATCACTCACAAAAGAGAAAATACCTTCTAGATGTGGCTTATTATGCTGGTAGGAACCCGGTGGATTAGCCACCACCCACACACAATTGTATAATTAAAGAAGCATACTTTCACGATCAGATGTTTAAATACATTTGGAAGGTTTGAAGCTTTGCTACCAGTAAATAAAAACGGGGGGAGGAGGGGGAACTTCTTGTTTTAAACTACTACATTATTTTTAAGGGAAAGGGAAAAAGAAAATATTACAATGCTTTATCTTGATAAAGGGTCTCACCCGTTTGGTGATGGTCACAGCAGCTGGTCCAGAGATGGAGTACTGTGCCCCAGGTTGTCAAAGACTCCACAAAGTCCTAGTACAGAAAGCTTTCTGCCTCCCTCCTGTGAGGATATATACTATTCCTTCCCTGTGCTGCCATCTCAAGATTCTCCCTCTCCCCTTTGCTGAAGCTGTCTAGGAAGTCTCTGGATGGTTTTTGTTGAAAAAGGTGCTAGAAATGCTTCGGTTCCTACAGTTCAGGTTTCTCTCACCCTGCCAAAAGGAAGGTAGAAGAATTCAGCTGAACTCCCTGATAGATACAGACATTTCTCAATGGGATCTTTCTCTTGGAGGTATCTTTTGTTTGCTTTCTTCAAGCCAGTTAGCTTTAATCCCAAAATCACCAGGGTCCATTTCAAGTAAATCTGGAAAGGAAACCAGCATGAAATCTAAGAAGAGGAACTGCCACAAGGAGAAGACTCCAAGTCTTACTGCATGGAAGGGTTTCAAAGTATTAAGGTGAAAGGTGTGACATTTCAGCAGTGTAATTTGCTCATACCTGAGGCACTAATGAGCCTCCTCTCTCCCTCCCTCCTCCCAAACCACTTGCTGACTCTCAAGCCCAGAAACCCCAATGAACAAGCCCAAAAGGCATTACAGAGCAGACAGGTCCTGTGGAGTGGGTTGCAGTAAGTGAAATCCATCCAGGCTTTACCACCACCCTGCAGTAAAAGCAGGGTAACTGTAACTGTTGTAAGCATTACTGTGTGTAAAGCACTTAATACATCAAAGTAATTTCTGAATGAAACCATTTGGATTCTTGAAAAGCAACCTTAACCCAACATTTTCTGCTTTCCAGCCCAAGGGGCTGCACTCCTATTACTGTCAAACTTCTGTGATGTAAACCAAAATATTTGGGGTTTTACCTTCTTCATTTGTAATCTGCTCTGAAGGGGATGTATTTTAGTAGAAAAAAATTGCTCAATTGGAGATAGGAAAACTAGAAGTATACATTGTTTATCAAACACTGGCACATCCTCTAGGGTGAATTTTGAATAATAGTTTTACCTTTAATACACAGATTTAAGTTGAAAAATCACTTTGGAATACTAAATGTAAACCAGCAAACATTGAGAAAGTATTTGTTTGGACTGTTAACTCTTACGAAACTATTTAATGATAAAACCCATGCTTTAGTTTCAAGAGTTCAGGTGAGATATAGTAAGAAAGTTTCAAGGTATAAGAGAATGCAGCCTTTATTTAGCAGCACAGATGAGACACAGCACAAAAACTTCTTAGGTAAGAGATGTGAGCCAGTTTCCATTACACTGAAACTCCTGTATTACAAGGAACCTTATTTTATGCACTAGGCATTAATATTTCCATCGTGCCCTCACAGCTAACACAGTAAGGAAAAAGCAGGAAAACCAGGCACTTGGAAAGGTAAGTTTTTGCTTATATGAGGAACAGACTTGACTTAACAAGCAGGCAAAACAAATTTTTTAACTGACCTAAGTTAAACCAATGTTGATTGCATACATGCTCACCTTTGTGTACAATTCACATTTTACCAAACCTTTCTCAATTACTCAAGCTTGACTGTAAATTAAGAAACAAATGCAGCTTTCATGTCTTCTGGGACTGCTGAAACAAGTATAGTTTCATGAATTCAAAACATGGTAAGGAGTTCAAGGAGAACAAAATTTTGGATAGGGATTTCTGGAGGGTATACTTTGCAAGAAAATGATCTGAAAAGCAATGCCACTTGGTTTAAACTGGTGTACTGAAATAATGGACAGAAAACATATTTGTGAAGGATGGTTTCACAGCATCCAAAAGGGTTATTCCAGAGATAAAAAACAGCACCTTTGTATTCCTATACCAAATCCATTTCAACACTGTACCATTCTTTTCAGCAAATTACAGCATCCATTGTAGAGCTGTAAGTAACCAGGCTCTCTGAAACACAGTATCATTTACTTTTTCAGTTTTTGAATTTAACAAAGGCTAGGACAGAACAGACAAAATCTGAACAAAGAAGGAACTGGCAAGTCAATACACAAAATTGCAGGCAAGTGAAACAACCCAAACAAAGAACCTCTGAACTAAGTATCACTTTCTTCCAGTATAAGAAACAAAATAAATGACTAATAGAAATTTACACTTTATAAATGTTTACTTTTATTTAGAAACTTATTGCATACACATTTCCAGAGTCACTTAAGCAGCATATTGAGCGAACTGCAAATATTTAGTGTAGCCTTTTTAATCCTTGTAGTTTTGTTACTGAGGCCTATCATTTTTTCTATTTCCTCAACAGGCTTCCAAATTATGATTTCTAACAATGACTGTAAACATAATAAAACCTGCATGCCTTTTTCCCTTTGAAGTTATTAACTTGGATATTTTTTTCAACAATGAAGTAATGACTCATTTTTTACCTGACTGAATCATGCTGTATACACAGACAGTACTTATGACTCGCTCAGAGAATAACGTCTTTAGATGGATAAAGCATTCACTTATGATACCTTCAATTCAAATGAAAAAAAACACAGAAAAGGTGGGAAAGATTCATTGCATAGTCCTCATTAGCAAGCAAGAGGCTAGGAAACGAATGATAGTGATAGCACAGATAGAGACTTAGGAACAACTAACAGAGTTTTGCTGATAATTAAAAAAATCCCTTATTTTTATAATTTTGTCTGGTATTAGTAATGCCTCATTTTGTCAGCACTAAACAATAAATACAATCTCCCCAAAGTAAGTTGAAAGATTAATTTCTGAATATAAAACATATGAACATGCAGAGTAATATTTTTATGGCTTCTGCAGTTATCAGAATTTCTACCTTGATATTGCCCCAGGAAGCATGATAAGAGATTTTTACATCTCTTCTTAATCAGATGAACTTCAGAAGTATCCGAGTTCGATGTATTGTGCAGGACAAAAGATGGGGAGGTGACAACAGGGAGTCAGGAGAAAGACAGTACAACATGCATTCAACATGGAACTCCTTCACAGCAGAAGACAGACCTTTCTGTGAGAAGGGCAATGCAAATGACAATCAAATGAACTTAATCCAGGCATAACTCTGCTGTACAAAAGGAGGATTTAACAGCCCTGAAACAAAACCAGGTATCCTTCCAACACCTGGTCTTGCTTCCTCCCTGCCCTGATGGCACCACCACAAGGAGGAGAGAGCAAGGAGACTCCCCTTTCCTCATCTTCAAATTTATTACCACACCAAGATCTGTGATTTACTACTAGTCAGTGCTTTCAACTGAGGCATTAACTAGTAAGAGATATTGGAAAATGTAATAATAAAGTCTGTCATTAATCAGACAAAGTGCTCAACGTTTGGTGGATCACCACCAAAGGTCAGCATTTACAACCACTGTATAACAGTACCAATTATTACTTTATTGCCCAACAGAGAAAGCTGTTCCCCAGTACCAGACAGTGCTGACTTCACAGCAATACAGAGCAGGTTACCCAGCCTCACTCTATGCACAGGACAAACACAGCTGACAGCAGAGCAGTCCATTCAATTTTCAAATATAGAAAATTGAAAGAAAAGAAAGAACAGAAAGAAAAGGAAAAGAGTGGACTGATCAGGAGGTAATTTTCATCTTGGGATAAAGATTATCTTGTCTCAATTAAATGTTATGTTGCAATTTTATTAATTCTATTTTTCAGGAAATAAATTAATTCTTCATCCAATGTATTATCTAGACAAGAAATGTTATCAGTCACAGACTAAGCTAATAGTCTGGTATTACTCAAAACATTTGGTAATGTGTGCCATATAGCTAAGCCTCAGAGTTAACTGTCAAAAATTTGTACTGACTTTAAAAAAAAATCTTACTCAAGAAGCCAGTTCTTGTTTATAACATGTTTTTATACCACTCAGTGTTAAAAGCATATATATTAAACACCTGTTACTCTATCAGTGATTTTAAATCAGGAACATTTTTAATCTGGAAATCCAACAGCATCTGTCCAAGTGCTTTACCCTGTAAGAAAAAGAATCAAAACAACATGTCATTTTACTGTCTATAATAACAACTTACTTTCTATAGTCAGTTTTTAAAAATGGTTTAATAGAGTATTTTTCCTATAACCACTGTAAGAACTCAGTATGTTTTGGAAGTTTTTTATTCCTCTCCCTACATAAATATATATGTATATTTAATTTGGGGCAAGTTTTATCAAGCCTGAGATTGTAGGTTATCCGAAGTTATATTTACCTTTTCCATTTATCTGGCTTTCTTACTTGTGAATCAATACTATTAAGTAAAGACAACTATACAGTTGAGTTTTCAAGCATCTAAACCCTAAAAGATTGAACAGTTTCTTCAGTTTATTTGGTAACTAGTGCTAAAATAAATTTATTTGGGGTTCGACTGTACTATTCAATTTACATACAGCATCACCTTATTTTGTGAGCAGTCTTTTTGACTATGCTGAGATTATTTGTACACATAAGCATTTCTGAGCCCATAATAGCAGAGTTTTGCTGTGTTGTAGTCACAGCATTGCTACATTAAGGGATCTCATCTTCAGGTTTAGATGTTTCAAAATATTTAATACTTAAATTATACATTTGGAAAAAAATGTTACTTTCAGATTCCCATAGTGTCATCAACACAAAAAAAAATATCCATCTATTTTTCGTATTATTTATCAGTATTTTAACTACAGAAGGCATAGGCTAATTTAGTTGCTGTACAGTGCATGGTTCCTATAATATATTAGGAAACTATCAGAATTATCTAGTAAATATGTGTTTTTCAAAACATGACAACCTTTCTGGCAAACTAATTTTGCTGGTGCATATTAGTACATCTGAGCATCAATGACTTGAAGACTATCTTTATAGGTTCTTGTACACATCTTTTTCACCAAATATTATAAATCAACTTTCTATCTCCCTATGTTCTTTTCAAACCTTAAAAAAATTAAATAATATCTATTAACAGGAAATTAAAAGGAACTAGAGTTAAAGCCAAAAGTTTACAGTTCCAGCCCAAAAACTAGTTCTGAAGAGACTTATAAAAGGTAACTACATTAAAATTATTGCTTTGATACATGCCTGTGGGTCACTTCTTAGGGATGCTACACCACCCCCACCAAGAGAATTCTTCAGAACAAAATTTAATCCATGGATTCCTGGCAACTCATACCTGTAAAATAAAAAATGCACATTATTTCTCTGGAGATTTTGTAAGGGACACTCGTACACAACATCATGCAAAACTAGCATGCAAAACTTTCATGCTTCTGGTCGTATCCCACTGTAGAGTCAAACCTAAAAGTTAAGATTAACACAAGGCCTTCCCTGCCTTCTTTTTCCTTCCCCTTACTCCAAAATCAACAGTCTTAATAGTTTTAAAGTAGGACCATAAAGTAATCATTCTCCTCTGTTCCACTTCAAAACTTACCCATTTCTAATAAAGCCAGTTCCAAATTTCTTTTTATTTTTCCTATGAGTTAAAGCCCATATAGAAAGATCCGTAGGCCAGAGGTTCAAGATCCAATATGAACTCAGACAAGAAAGCAGGCAAAAGGAAGTGTTTTTATTTACTCCTTTTTCTGATATTGAAAATTACAGTCACTTATATCCTGGAACACACTTTTGCTCACAAATACTGCCAGCCAACTGGAAAGGTGCCCTCTTTATTACTGAGAAATAAAGAGTCACAACAGACACTTCTGTAGCAAATTAAAAATAGAGCTAAAATTCGATGCTTTCTTGGAGCCATGTACGTGGTTCAGATAAATTTTTATTTTAGTGGAACTTTTCTGTTCCACTGTCACTGTAAGCATTTTTCCATCCTTGCTTTTGACTGGTACAGTTTCAATTTGGAAACTTCTGTAGCAGTTTGGCAAATGGCTCTGTGGTTTCCTATTGTTTCAAATTCCATAAATACATCTACAGTATATTTCCATTTGACTCTCCTTGCACAGTTTTTCAGTGTTTTGTCACCTTCCTTCTATTCTTGTTTTTCTTTGGTTTTGCTTTCCTCCAATATTTTCTTCATCTAAGGACTTGATAGCTTTCCTTTAATTCTATAGGAAAGGTTTCAATCAAAACATCATCAAGCCATGAGGAGTAATACAGAAAGTTCTCACTGTCCCCAGATGTTTGACTGCTGCACTGTAAATCACACTTTCTCCAACACCACTTATTTTTCTTTAGTCACCTATCTGATCTTCATCTGTCTGGGACAGATTCTTCAGATCTTTTCCCTGATACAACTGGAAGTCCTTGCAGTGCTCTTACTCTGCTGATTTTGTCACTCAGGTTTCTCTCTCTTAGCTCCTTTTGAGTATTGTGAAAATTATGGCTGTTGCTGATATTCACAGTTCTATATGCCCTTGTATCTTGGGTGTACGACCCAAAGCTTTCATGGAAGGAGATAATTCTTCTGAGTGGTCTGGCAATCATTTCACAGTTCTTGTTCTTGCAAGCAGCAGTCACGTAGTGTCTGTCTCCCAGACAAAAAGTTTTCACTGTTCCTTCTACTTTTTGTAACCAAACTCTAATATTTAATAGTATTAGTTGTTACTAAAAAAAAACACAACTGGTGTCAGCATTCTGTTGCCTTTTCTTAAAAAATAGTTGACAGGCAACATCATCACACTTAAATGTAAATCCATTGGGAAGGCAGGAAAGTAGAATAATCCACCAGTGCTCTACTAGACAAAAATATAAAGAATAAAACAATTTCTACAATAAACCATCTACATAATCTACTAAATTTAATGGCATAATCAACTACATAGCACAAGAGGACCCCACAAAATTTACAACTAAAAAATTCAACACAAATTACCAATCATCACATATGATGGGAGCTAGAGGTCTACCAAAGCAGTACACTATAGATTTTATTCTGAAAAAGAGGTAAAGATTTCCAGGCAGCGAACAACTTTACAACTGGCAGATCTCTCCACCAAAACTAGATTGATGGAATGAGGTATTTGCTTCTGGAATACATATCTTTCAAAAGAAGTTTCATGAAAATCAATCAGCAAGAACAAATCAGGAGAGCAACTCAAGAGCATACAAAGTAAATGACAAAATGAATGGAAGAATTTAATTTTACTTTCTGCAGTAATTCTGGCAGAGNAATATTATTTAATTGTACAATTCAAAAGTTTTAAGAGCTGCTTCTAAAAAACCCAGAAAACAAATAAACCCTTCAAAGAACCTGAAGTCTGTAGCAGAAACTAGTAAAATAAAGAAAATTCACTGTTCTAGCTGAACTCCTATGCTTATGCACAATGGGGTGCCTGCTTAACTACTTCCTTTCAAGTGCTGTCCATACATATTCAAAGAAGTCAGGTTTCCCTGTGAGTTTCCTGTTAAAATGCATGGAAATAACAATGATCCAAAATTATTTAATGCATTTAAATCAAGAAAAAGATAAGATTCCTTTCATCAGAGGAAAGCAGAAACCAGGTCCATAGACTTAAAGATACTTGCATATGAGACATACCGTAGAGAAGTATTTTTTTTTCCCCCCTCTAATAAATGTATGTACAAAAAAGCAATCTCAAAGCATCAGTATCCACATTTCTTGTTCTTCAGCTCTTGGTGAAAATATCCCATAGGAAAAAAAATCAGCTGTCATTTTTTATATTTCTGAGCATTGGAATCTTCTCAAAACATAAATACAGTATTTCAGAAGAAGAAAAAAAATCTCAGGGGATAGTTTTACTAC
>VYZS01006645.1:1451-19936 GCA_013400695.1 Neodrepanis coruscans | reverse complement strand
TTCTGTAACCATCTGACCATCCAATACACCTTCCTAACCTGCTCCTGTCCTGAAGGACTCTGCCAGATTGAAACACTGCAGAGCTCTCTCACAGAGCTGAACTTCCAATTATGATTGATGGCACAACTCTCATACTATAGACACTATAGCAAAAAAGAGACTGGTGTGATGGTGTCAAAAAAAGGCACTGATTCCAGTTTAATTTAAATGCACACAATTCAGGTGCGTCATCCCAGTTTAGCTATTGCATACCAAATCTCACATCTCTACAAACAGAACATTATTTGTTCACTCGGGGAAACCATAACCAGAATGTTGCATACAAATGCAGCTCCTCTGATTCTTGGACAGTTCAAATCCTGGTCGGCATTCACAGGCAACTCCTCCTTTGGGTGTTTCTCTGCAGATGTGGGCACAGCCATGGTCTTTATTCATGCAGCTCATGCCTTCTGCAAAACAGGAAATGTGCAAGAGCATGAGCACCCTCAGCATCATTCTGTGCCAGCAACACACCTCAATACACAGACTACAGCCTGCTACTTCTAGGAAGACTCTACAGTGTCAGGACAACAAGTTCCAGCTTACAGACAGGAAAGGCAGGCAGTCCAGTCCTTCAAAGTCAATGGCCCCAAGGTTTCTCCTTCTATGATCTTTTATGTGCTCATGTTCTTTGACTGCAAGGTCAATTTTTCTGATTTCAATAAATACCACTCAAAATAAACACACTGCAGATTATCACAGTGTTCTGTATTTCCACACATCTTTCCAGCTAGACAGAATATAGTGCCAGAGCCTGCTTTAACCAAATGAAAAAGTGTGACACTAGTGACTGTAATCCTTTTGCTGCACCTCCTAAAAGTATTCTGTCGTTTTTGTCTCTGACAGTTGCAAGTTGTTCATATACAGCACGCAATTACTGCCAGAGTGTCTTGTCTGGCCTTTGCAAAAAGATAAAGGCAATTAAATGGGGAGCAACAGTTCCTACAATTATGGTAAAGCTTCTTTCTCCTTGCCCCGTGGTTCAGTGAAATCAACACCTTTGCCATTGTGTCACCATCTTGCCAATCTGTGCACATGCAACATAAAACCAGACAGCAGCTGAGTTACCAAACGGGATTTTTAGGCCAAATTAAACAAATAGTTTTACTCTCAACAGTATATCACATTTTTTTTTATGAAGTCCTCTACAGTGCTAAAACAATGGGAGAGAAAACAACTGAATGGTCTCCTCAGGTATAAAGACAACATATCTTTGCCATCAAAATCTCTCACTTGGCACATTTGGTTTTAATAAGACAAGCTACACCAAAACGCTCTTTCTTCTCTTCTGTAAGAACATTTCATTTGAGAAGCCTATGTGGAGCATACTTTGGCTGCAAGGGCTTATCCCACATCACCTCAGTGAATTTCTACTGAGTTAAGCAGAAGCGCAATCAGAATGAAAAGGATGACCATGCAGCTAAAAAAGGATTGTGTGAACAATCCTCTATCTTTTTTAAACTTATAGGGCTCTTTTTGTAGGCTTATTACTAAATGAAACAAACCCATTGCATAGTCAAGCAGAGGTCAACTTGTCACCATTATTCCACTACACTTCAATTAGGTCCTTGCTCTACACTGCTATTCTCACCATCTGAGCACCAGCTACAGTACCCTTTCTCTATTAAGACAGCTTTAAGCAACAAAAGAATGGACACTGCAGATTATTCTGCTCTACTGGCTTTTTGATTCTTTTCCCACAGTGAGGACTCTCTAGAAGCCCAACAAGACAATGAGGCTTCAAATCCTCCAGCGAACAGACACAGCCCAAGGAGCCCACATGAAAGCTGTTATCCATTATTGTGTCAGTCGAGGAATAGACAATCTATGAGGCCACAAATTAGCCTTATTAATGCCAGTGTTTTGGGGAAAGTTCTGGTCTTAAGCATGCAATATGATTTGGTCTGTTAGCTCAGGGGCATTAGAGAGCATTAAGAGAATTAGCAGCTTAGTTTCTGTTAACAAAGTTATTCTTTTGTCTCTATTGAGCCACCAAAGGGGAAACTGTTCAAGCAGGTACTTTACCAAAGTTCACTGACACCAGACAAATGATTTACATGTCCCATTTGGGATTGCTGCATTCTGAGTGAGGAGAACTCAATCAGGTCTCCATAGAAAGCTAAAACTGCACTTTCCAAATCAGGATGCATTTTAATAACAAAGTACCCATTGTGCAACAAGGTACTTGACCAAACCTACCAAAATGAAGCTGACCCAAAAGGCAGTGTTTCACAGAAGACACCTACACCCACACATTCTAACATTTACTGTGAAGATGCTGCTTGTTTCCAAAGGTGGTGGAAAATTTCTCTCAGACCCATTTTATAAGGTGGAAGAGACATCTTTAAAGCCATAAATGCTGTGTGACTGCAAACTCCTGTATGGACACAAAGTCTCCCAGGTCACAGTGTTCCTGAGCTGTTGCAATGGCAGGTTGTGATCCAGAACCTAAAGTCCAGACAAATTCGATCAAATCCCATCACAGACTTCCTAGACACACAGTTTGTCTTGCAGCAGACCCTGCCCTACTGACACACAACTGTCTTGGGATGGATGACTCTTGATTGCCACACTCAGTCACGACAGTCAAATCCACTGCCTGCCTGGCCAAGCAGATCCCAAGCCAGATGAGTCCTTTCTGATAACTGAGCCCTTTTGAAGTTACCCAGATAAAGTATCTGAGCATTCCTGTCACTGACAAAACACAGACAAGAAAGACCAGCACAGTATTTCCCTATCAAGTCACGCTACATTAATTACATTGATCTCTTACGTGTATGGTCTGTGCATCTGTGTTTTTTGGTTTGGTTTTTTTTTTTTTGCACAGATGATGTGGGGACAACATTCCCAATCTGCTAAGAGCATTAAGGCCCCATTTAGGGCACACTCAAACAGGCACTCAATAGGACAGAGGGAGAGGATGCAATTGTACAAAGAGCTACCAGAGGGTCTCAAAGGCACTCTCTAAAAGCCAAATGGAGGAGAATTGGCACAGCCAGCAGAACAGGACATCCCGGGAATACTTTAGTCTTTTCTCATGCTTTCTACACCCATGTGTTAAGGCAACTTTTCCCAAAAACCTTTTTAGTTACCACTGTTCTCCACAGTCAAGACTCCAAGAACAACAGCTGAAATGGTGCCCTATGTACAAGCTTTCAGTCCACACAGTGATTTCAAGTGTCTTTCATCTTGCAGATCCCATTCACTCCCATTGATTCAGCCCAACAAGCAGAGAGCTATGACTGTAAAATACCACAAGGGACAGCAGCAAGATTTACCACGTATAACAAGAGCAACCACAAGATGTACCACATATTTACTCACAAAAAAAGTCAGTTTTCCTTCAGCTTTTTGTATTCTCTAATATGGAGCAAGTTAAACATAGAAATAAGACATATATGCATGGCTGCTCTGCCAGCCAGTTTAACAGCCTCCCAAGGCTGAGAAATTCATTCTCCCACATGTAGATGAAGATCTCATTCAGACCGGACAGCCAAGGAGAAAAACTAGGATTATGCACAGCTTCTCAGGACACTTTCAGTTCCTGCGGTCTAAGCAGGGGCTAATGAGAACCATCAAGAGCACCCCTGTGCTTCAGACCAACACAGTCACAACAGAAAAAAAGATCAACTGTAATTACCAAACTCTCCTGAAATAGCTACCTGATTTTGAGTCCTACATCATAGCAGGTGACAAGGCACCCCAACAAGAGCTACAGATAGACTTTGAAGGGCAGATGACACTCAGGGTCCCCTGTTACACGGCTCCTCAGAAGGAATACAACAGCATCAAGCCTCTTTCTTTTTCCTTTCTCAACTCCATTTCACTCTTTTCCTGTGTATGTGAAGGTCAGTGTCACAGACCACAAGGAAGGTCTCACAGACATTAATGTATGAACAACATTAACTGGTCTGGGAGACGGGGAAGGAAATATTTCCTTATACTACAGATAAGAAGCAAAAGTGAATCGATGGTCGAGGGAGCAGGTGCCAAAGACTGCTTTGATCAATGCTGTGAGGTCTCAAAAGAGAACTAATAAAGTACATACACCGAGTGATGTGTACACAAGGCAGAGAACAGGAGTCCTAGCAATGAACAGAAAAGCAGAGAACAAAGTGAGGGGAAAGATAAAGTAATGAGATTTGGCTTACAATAAACCTGACCCCCAAGGAAAAAAAATATTAAAAAGTGGGGAATCCCATGTAGGACTTTCCAAAGAAGGGGAGGCAGGAGGGACACAGTCATAGCAGGAAAAATGGCTTTTAAAGAAAGCTAAATACTCCAGTATTTTACTAAGAAATAAAAAAGCATTTAGGCAAAAACAGGGGTTTTTTTCTTATAAAAAATATATTTTACTTAGTAGCTTTTAGGAAAAAAATGCATCTTTTTTCCCCTCTTTGTTTTTGTTTTCGAAGTAAAGAACCCTAAATTCAGTGGAAATTTGGTATTATGAAAAAACAGTCATTTTTGCAAAAAAAGTTCAAAAAAGTCAACTGCATCTTTAAAAAAAAGAGAACAGAGGTATAATTCCAAAGGTACAATTTAGGAAACAAATATTAACAACAGGGAATATTGCTGTTGTTAGTTCAGGAGAGCATAAGATACTCAAGTAGCAGCAAGTATGAATAAAGAGTTGGAAGTTTTTCCTCCCTTGGCATCAGACAAGATATTCAAGCAACGAGTTTTCATCCTTAGACACATCATCCATGCAATGCACAAAAACAGACACCACTTCTAGCAAGACAGCATGAAGGGAAATGACTTGTCCCACCACTGCAGCCTTCCTCTTTGGCCCCACTCCTGGCTCAGTCCCTGCAAAGGCAATCTGAGCAATGGCCTGAGAAATCACCACATCTCATTCGATCCCCATGAGACCAAGCCCAGGACCAGAGAAGCTGAGAATACAAATTCTTAAGTCAAACAAAAGATCAATTCACTCTGTCAGATGACAGCCACCTCAGCACGCTCATCAGTGGATGGCCATATATGTCTATAAATGTTGATCTCTTCACTATGGGGATTTTTCAAGTGAGATTTGTTTATTCATGCTCAGATTCCTCTTACAATCATGCCAACAATAAGCCATAGATTAAAGAAAGCTTTGCAGCTTTAAATACTTCTTACTAAGATTTTCACCATACAGTTCAATGGACAACTCCTGATCTGAGCAACCACTTTAAAGTATTCCCTAAGGGCATCCAAAATAATTTTGTTCAGTCTGATGTTTGATTAGATATCCAAGACTCTCTGATCTCTCAAAGGTTGCTTCATAAAGGTTTCACTCAAAACAAAGAACGTGATTTGAATACCTTTGGGGCTGACAAACAATAAATCTCTTAGCTGAAACCTAAACACTGTACAGGGAACCTAAAAGGTACCTGAAGGTAATGCAGGTATTGCCCTATAACTAAAGCCAAAGAAAATGGTCCGAATTTGGTGTCCTTCCATTTGTTGCCATTCCTTGAATCAAGACACAGTTTATCTGCACAACAGAACATCAAGTACACTGGAGGTACAGCCTTTAACAAGCACAGCACTGCAGACATACAGGTGGGATCAAAGAGGGAGAAGGGATGTAGAGTCTTCAAAGCCACTTAGAAGATTCTGACACACTTTCCTTTTAAAAGCAGCGAGGACTTCAAGACACTTCACAGCTTTAAAAACCTCAACCTAGAAATATTTTTGACGGTTCTTTAGAGATTTTGCAGTCAGTTTCTGTCAGAAACTCCTGCTTGGTGCCCAGAGGGCAGCAGCCGGTACCTTCCGAGCGGTGGATGCAGGTATGCTGGTTATCACTCAGGAAGAACCCTTCCTTACAGCGACACTCGTAGCTCCCCACAGTGTTGACACAGACGTGCTGGCAACCACCGTTGTTGAACATGCACTCATCTGTGTCTGAAAGAGAGAAAAAGACAGAGATCAGCTTTGTACCGACACTGATGCACTCAATGTGTGGTACAGACAGACACCGACTGTGTGTGTAACCACCCAGGCAGCTGAGACACCCCAGGCTACCCCGTCGTTGTTGTGCTGTCACCCTTGGGAAAGTACATTTTTGCTGCTGTGCTTCTCCTGTCTGCAGTTTTCCCAGGCAGTATTTCCAGGGCTCCCAAGAAATGCTGGCCAACTAACCAGATTTAAAGCGGAGTAGCCGCAGTGGAGCCAGGAGCAGGGCTCCCCATCACCCACAGGAACAGCCTCTGCCCCTCAGTGCAGCTGGATGGCACCACCACCCCATAGCCTCACACAATTACATCTAGGCTGACCAAATATATATGGATCTGTCTTGCTCAGCGGGATGCAACTCTGGCTCCAAACCCATCCAAGATGTAAAAAGTGTTTTTGCACAAAGCTCCCCATTCTGAAGCAAAGGTGGAACAAGAAAAATACAAACCTCAAAATAAATTCAGCTAAAAATTGATCCCCAGCTCCTTACTTTCACCCTAGCTAGAATTTACACACCATGTCTGTTCATCAGAACACCATAAGATCAGTTTGATTTATCATCCTCCTCCCTCAAGTCTAGATTATCATCACTTATCATCAGGGCTGCTGCAACGTTGCCTCACTGCAGTCAAAGACAAGAGCAGAAGTTCTGGAAACTTCGGAAAGTTTTAAAGTTGATTTTGCAATATTCAGAGCTGCAACAACACCAGAAAACACAGAAGAGATTTGCTTGCAAGACAACCAAGAGAAGCAAAGAGTAGAAAAGCTAAGTCTCTGAACAACAGGATGCTCATCCCAATCTCCAGTTCCCCTTAATAAGCAGAGTTTTTTTTATAATCTCTACCAGCAAATAATTTTCCTACCCTAATTTTCAGAAATGCCAGTTTTAGCAGGAAGGAAAAATAATCAGTCTCTTAAAAACAGGACAAAACATTGCTGAGGGAAAGCACTGGTCTCATTTGCAAATTCATATGAAACATTGTGTTTGCTCTCCGTTCTGTTCATTGTTCCTGGCCAATAGTACAATGTTTTTAATTTAACATTGTAGCATTTCTGGCAGAAAACAGCTGTCTGTTAAAAAAGGAGAAAGAGAGGCTTTTAGTAAGAAGCATAACATAGTATTACAACAGATTTAATGTCTACCGAAGGCAGTGAGTAAGCCAACTGGATGCAAAAGAATGTGACCTGCTGTAGAAATAGAGCGGCTGACATATCTCCATCACAAAGAAGCCGAGTATTTTAGAGTTCTACAGTGATGTGAATGTGCAAACAATCATGAATAAACAGCCACCATGAGTCTTGAGTGCTACAGATTTGAACTCCAGCAGATGTTTCTGTCTTACAGACTTTGGAAAGCTTTCAAAAAAATCATCTCTTTCCAACAAGTAATTGTCTATTTGGCTTAAACCCAGGCACACAGCCGAGATCTTCAAAAATAAGGGTGAGAGGAGGGCAACCCTGGCGTGAACAAAGTAAATAAACAGATTAAGAGAAGACATGATCCAATTTGCTGCATGCCAAAATATTTATTTAACATTTACTTCACATCTCAAAATTGGCATGTCAGTGGTAAAAACTTCATTGTATGTCAATGACATTTTACTTTATTTTATTTTAGAAGCACACTATGCAATACTGAGCAGCTTCCCAGCAGCATAACAGGTGATAGACTTTGGTCTAAGTTATGTCTAGGTCTCAATGACAAAAAAGGCAGCTGAAGAATGCTCTAGATGAGCTGCTGGCTATGAAATACACACATACCTTTTGGTGGCATTGTAAGAGGCAATGTGTTCGTTCACATACAGCCCTTCATGGTAACCTCAACTGAACTCAAATGTGTGTTTACAAAAAGTCAAAAATCAAGAGGGACTTCCAATTATTTTAAATTAGCAGCAGATATTTTGCTGCCCTCTCTACTTAATTTATTTAAATATTTGGAATTTACTGACTTCATCCTCTCCTCTGCTTACACTGTAACAAGGTCAATCTGCGGGCACACAACAGGTTTCCAGCAGATAAAACCCAACACAATCCCACTGAATGTTCTAGAGTTGTTCTGATTTGTCCCAGCAGAAGATACAGCCTAGGGATGGTCTGATCCCCCATCTGATATGCTATACAATAGTGGGAAATACCCCAACCAAGCTAACTATACTATTAAAATTATGCTGTGAGAGCAAGTTTCCCTGACTGACGTGGGCATAGAAGCATGTCCAGGCACATTCACATTGAGTGCAGCAGTAGGGAAAAACTGAGCCATTTCTGAAAGAAGTAAATGGGACGGGTAGCACAGGGCTGAGCCATATGGAGTACCCAGCCTGGGTCCTGGAAGCAGGGCAGTTTCACCAACATGAGGATCTGTTCCAGGGAAGTAACACCAGCAGCACACCACAGTGCCAACAGGCTGGCAGCTCACAGCTTTCTGTACACTGCTGCACCCTGTGCTGCAGGGTACTATGACAGCAAAGCCACAAGGTCTTGTTACCCATTTTTAAAGATTTTTCACCTTTGGCACACAAAAAAGAAACTATCAAGGTCTTATATAAAGAAAAGAAAAAGGTGATCAGAGACTGTGTATATGCAGGGTCAAGGAAGTGTTGCCAGGATTAAAAACACTTCCAGTGTCGTGTACTTTGCTTCACATTAGCCTACAAGGGAAATTCCAAGCATTTGGCTTAGATCCTCTGTTTTTTCCATGGCCTCCATCATATATAGCTCCTGCACACTCCAAATCATCCTCTCCTTTCAGGAAGTACTCAGACACAGTAAGAGTGAAAAGCCCCCATATAGATAAAAGATAAAGATACAGATAAAAGAGAAGATTTCTAGGCCTGGAAACACCTGACAACTGTTCCTGAACTAACTTTGAAACTGAGAGGACAATGATAGCACGTGTTCTTTTATATAAACTTATTTAACTAACATAATAATAGACGCTTCATACACTTAAACCCAACACACTGAACAGAAATATAGCACTGTTATCCTCATTTACAGAGGGGGGAAGAGCCACACTGACATGGTACATCACTACCTGAAAATCCTTTGTTCCATATGTAACATTCTTCTCTAGCTGAACTGATGGAGCCCAACAGGTAGCCATGTGTTTCCCATAGATGCAATTACAGGGATGTCAGCATGACCACTCACACCTCTTACCCAGGCAGTTGTGGCCATCATGAGCCAACATAAAGCCATCATAGCAAGTGCAGCGGTAATTTCCTGGAATGTTGAAACACTCGTGGACACAGCCTCCATTGAAGTCGTTATCACATTCATCAATGTCTAAGGAATAAAGCAAAAGTCAATATGATGGATGTTTGCTTGAGCCTTATAGACAGAGATGCTACTGCCTATAAATGTGAGCAGCAAGTGCTGTCCCAAATCATCATTGTCTTGCAAATAGACTATATTTAACGCATTACTTGCTGAGTGTTTCTAAGACAAAATGCTCTGAGACTCCCTTGCAGCTTTTTAAAGCTGCTGATTAAACAACAAACTAATATCGGGCTGAGTGACATGATTAGGTAAAAATCCAGGCAAAATGTCTGCCTTTGTTTCCAAACAAGAATTAAATCACCTGAAGAAACAACAACTATTTACATTTAAAATCATCCTCCTTGATGGTTCTGCCTTCTTAGAATTACACCATACTGACAAAGGCAGAGCACAGTGCTCTCTCTCATCATTTTACCTTCACATTTCTTCCCTTCGCCCGTGTAACCCACTTTGCACATGCACTTGTACAGCTTCGGGGTGTTTTGACAAATAGCATCTGGGTGGCAGTCGTCAAGCCCCAGGGCACATTCATCCACATCTGTGAAAAGACAGCAGATTCAGCAGGGGTGTCAGCAGGACACGTCTCCTGTACACAGCACTGACAGGATGACAAGGCTGAGCACCTCTTTGTTGTGCACACATGTGTGTTGTGTGTATTTATGAGAAAAGACATGAACATGCAGAGACCATACCTGCACCTAAATTTGTATCATATCCTGCCTGCATATAGATGTATTTGTGTGCAGTTCAGATAAGCTTATGTTAAGCTTTTATACCCATTTATAAATGCATCCAAAACAATCTATTACGAATTAGATGAAATCAGCTAGATGAAGTCAGCTCCATGAAATCCAGCTGACAGTTTTACAGAGATTCATTAGAGATTGTTAATCTTTTTGATTAACAAAAAATAGTTGCTGAAAAAATTCTTGACCATATCCATGCATCACCTGCAGGAAGCCAAATGATTTTTTAACTAACAAGAGGAGTTGACAAAAATGTACCTTCAAAGTCACCGTCAACATGTTAAAAGACTGACTTACCATTAAACAGGTGTACAACTTAAAAATACTTTTTTTAAATACAAGAACAGTATCTGGTGAGCAGCATTGCCAAATCACTTGGTCAGCCATCACAAAGCACAGCATACTGAAGCAAAATATCCAGGTGGAAACTTCAGAGCAGAGAAAATGAAGAGAAAGGGAAACACCAATAGGAAGAAGTCCTAGAGATTAAGAAGTACAGATAGAAGAAGAAGAAAAGTTACAGGCAGCAGAAGACATTGGCAGAAGTTTTTCATACACCACAAGAGAACTGAAACACAGAAACATGAAGATTTCCAGCTACTGGATAAAAGGAAAAATTGTTGAAGCAACACACCACACAGGTATAAAAATTGACTCCTAAAACAAGACGTAGAGCACGAGTGTCAGTAGAAGGTGACTACTTCAATAGTCGTCCACTTTTTATAGTGGGAATCACTTTCTACAGAGGAATTTCAGCCAGCACTTCTCCCATTTACAATTATAGCATTCATCCTGCTTTTTTTTTTTTTTTCCCCCAATCACAAAATATGCCTGTAGGTACTGCAGCAGCTGCCAACTGCAGAAAGTTTTCACTTGGTTTTAACTCCTAATGGGGTTTGGCAGGAGGAAACCAGGCAAAGAGCCGGTGCTAGAGCAACAGTGCCTTCCTAGCTCTCAGGTGACCACAGCTCCAGTCCCCAGATACTGCCACCAGAAAACAAGGAAAAGGTGGAAAATAGTGGAAAACTGCCGGGAAAAGCAGCACTATCCACTTCCTTTCAAAGCAGAAAAGTCAAGCCATTAAAAAAACACGGGAGGCGGTGAGTTGAGGGAGCAAGTCTTTCTAGGAAGTGTGCAGGGAATGGCTGAGGGCCCTCCAGCTAGTGGGTAGGTAGGGCAGAAGGAAAGGATGGGCAGGGAAGGAGAGACAGCGAGCAGGAAGGAGCATCAGCCGCACGCGCTGGCTGCGTACCCCGGCAGGGATAGCCGACCCCTTGAGCCACCGGGACACACCTGCCCTGGCAAGAGGGTTTCCAGAAAACACACATCAAGGAGGGGCTTCCCTCAAAGCCATGACACGCAGTCGTCCACTAGATCTCGTGCCAGCGGCAAGACGGCTTTTCTGGTATTTTATTTTTACATTAACCCTCCGTGATCCGCCGCGTGCGGAAGGAACTGCCGTCAGAAACCCCATCACTAATGCATGCAGAGACATGGAAAAAAGAGCTAGGAAAAATCCGCAGGCATAGGGCGCGAGATCTCCCCTTTCAGTGACAGTGTCCTGAGTCGAAGAGAGACCCTGGAGGAATGAGACTGTGAGAAAACACCGCAGCCTTCAACTTGGCAGGAGGCGGCGGAGGCTGCGGGAGAATCGCTGGGTTTGTTCCTCGGGGACCGGAGGCAGCTTCACCCGCGGCACACGCAGCTCACACCCCGCTCCCTCGGCCAAGGTGTCCTGTCCCGGGGCTCACCCACTCCCGGAGGAAAGGGAACCGCCGGGAAACCGGCATTTTCCCGCTGGGAGCCCGCAGTGCCCTGCGAGCAGAGATCCCCCAGCTCCTGCCATGGTCCCGGCGGCCACGCCACGGGAACGGCCGCCGCTCCCCTTCCCTTCGCCACCGGCCTTCCCCCGCACCGGGTGCAGGTCCCCGCACAGCCCAGTACCCCGCGGGGGGAGCCGCTGTCCGGGGCTGAGGCGGGCGGCGCTCAGCGGGCAGGGGAAGGGACACTCAGCGGGCAGGAGACACGCAGCGGGCACGGGAAGGGGACACAGCGGGCAAGGGAAGGGACACTCAGCGGGCAGGGGAAGGGAAACGGACACTCAGCGGGCAGGGGAAGGGAAAGGGACACTCACCGGGCAGGGGCAGGGACAGCGCGGCGGGGCCGCCCGGCGCGGGCAGCAGCAGGAGCAGCAGCAGCAGCGCCCGCGTTCCCGTCGCGCCGCGGCGGCCGCCGGACCCCATCGATGGCGCTGCTGCTGCCGCTGCCGCCGCCGGGCGGGAGGAGGCGGCGGAGGGAGGGAGGAGGTGTCTGCGGGCGCCCGGCCCGCCTCGCACTCACAGCGGGCGCGGGGCGGCGGGGGCTGGGCGGGTCTCCCCTACCGTGCCCTGCCCCGCTGCCCCCGGGCGCGGTGAGCGCACCCCCGGCACACGAACCGCCCCATCCATCCCGCAGGAAAAGCCCAGAGCCGCAACGGCGCTCGCACACCTGCGCAGCTCCCCAAACACAGGTGTCCCGCCGAGCCGCTGCCTCCCGCAGGGACACACACACCTCACACACCGGCTGCGGGTGCCAGCGGTAACTCTGCTTTACCCGGGGCTCCTCGTTCTGCCGCGGCCCGGGAAATTCTCTACAGCGGAGACAAGCCCGTGCAGAGCGCCCCTGGATGCCGGCACCCTGTTCCCAACCCAAACATACACAATTCGCTCCAGTCTCACATATGTTTCTGCAAAAGATACCGCATTACAAATTTTACCACGTAATTACACCCCACTGTGGAGCCTGAATCCCCACCAGAGCCCACTCATCCCACCTCCATTCCCAGCCAGGGATTTCTCACAGCTGTCCCTCCTTTGGCAGGTAAAAGTGGCTCATAAATTATTCACTGAAATTACAATTTCCTAAATAATGTCTGACCTTTCAGGGTGCAAGCGAAAGCAGGCAGTATTCTTTTCCACCCCTCCCTCCCATCCCCATTTCACTGCCCTTTCTCTTTTGTTTTGTTCTGTGAGAAATACCGAGCTATTTCTAGTTGCAAGGGTGGTTTATACACATTAGTAAATCTTCAGAATGAAACTTTCCCTCAGTCTTTGTCTTTGTTTCCTTAATGGCAGCTATAAATTACCACTCTCTTTTCTCACTGGAGCATCAGGCTTCATTGCTTTTGAAATGATCAAAGTTATTCTCTTTTTAAATCCAATGAGAAACAACCTATTGTGTCCCTTGGACGGTTTCAGTCTTAGCCAATCTCATCTATAAATACATAAAGCTGTTCATTAAACACTTCAAGAATTCTCCAGCCCCACACCAAACCCCAAGCCTTCCCTTAGCAATAGAAAATAATAAATGAATGAAGGCTTTCTCGACAATTTCCAGGATCTCATGAATAAACAATCATACTTACGATGGGAATTCACACCCTTCCCGCACATCTCTCAACTGAGGTTATCAGTCAAGGTGTCTCTGCAAACAACTCTCCCAAACAGAGAAGCCATCTCCTATCCAGGCACATGACTTCAAGCCACCTTACAGGAAAGCTGATAACACATTTCAGGCACTTTCCAGATAAGTTTCCTCAATGAACTTGGCCAATACTAACTTAATTAACATTTATCACAAGATCTGACAAAAGACATAAAATAGGAACACATATGAAGACTATAGCAGAAAAACCAGTAAGCAACATTGAAGAGTCACATACCTAAAATAACTAAGCTGAGACACAGTAAAAACAAAGCATCTTTCTTACTTCTGTAAACTAAAACATAAAGTGAGATATAAATATTTGGGAATGCCTGAGTTAGATCAAAAGATATCAGGGCAGCTTGGAAAACAAACAGAACAGTACCAAATTTATCTTAGCTAATGAAATCGTTTCTTATACATAAATCTCTAAGTGTTTTGTACAGGATCCTAGCTATTATTTCACATATAACACTCATTTGTTTATGATGAAGAATTGCCTTTAAAATGTATCTTTCTTAGAGACACAAACCAGGCAAGCTCAGGCCTCAACTCAATGTCTTTATGTAGCCTTTTTAAATATTTCTATTCAACACAGTGACAGATGACTGCTCTGGGTACTAACATCTTTACTGGGAGAGAGTAGCTAGAAAAATTCTTAAGACTCAACTTCAGCACTAAGTTAAGAACGGGGAAAGAAAAACAAACACACCAGGGCAGTTCAACAGGAAGATACCCAAATGGCACTGCTTGGGGATTTTTTTACAGCAATTTAAAATAAAATAAAAATCACAGTATTTCAGGGAGAAAAATAGCTACTGGTAACTATCTGCAGGAATTGTATGCAAATAGGGTATTTTCATACATTATGCATAACAATTCTAAAACCAGCAAGAGTGCTTTTGCTCATTGGGGAATACACAGTATCTTAGTCTTGAACAAAATCCTCTCAGCGTTGCATGGGCCAGAGCCTCATTCAGTTCTATTCCACCACTGCTTTGGGGAGAGACAGACATGGCTGGCTGATGTTTGGAGAAAGGCTGCACATCAGGAAACCTGTCTGCTCTTTCCAACTGCACCAGTGTGTGCCGCCACCTTACAATGTTGCAAAATCCAGGGTTTCTTGTCACTAACATCGTCAGATCCCACTGGATCCTTGGGAGCACAACACTGCCAGGAACACTGACTGCTGTTCCCAAAGGAACTCTTCCACACAACTGAGACCCCCAATTCCTCCCTGCCCTCCACTTTGAGTATCACTTGAAGTTGCCTCACACTGAGAGATTGAGACTAAGATGCCACAGAGCAGCTGGATGTAAAAACTGCTCCAGAAACTGTAACCCTGATGCCCTGAGTACTTTTGTCTAAAAATTTGGGCTAAAACCTGCTTTATGCTTCACAATTCTTCCTGAATGTTACTTGAGGATGAGCAAGCATTGTTTGAAGACACCTACATTACCATTTCACTTGCACTTTAGTGAGAAGTAGCTGCTCAGCCCAGCAGACTTACTCTGCATCATATTGACCCAAAATTTAACACGATTGAGTGACCTTAATGAGTGCTTCTGACAGAAGCTGGAAACAGCTGGGAGGGCCCGAGGGGAAAGTGCTAGAACAAAAAGAGGCAAGGAACAGACAGACAAGTGAGGAAATACTTTCAAATATTTAATTATTCCAAAACTTTTCACACCCATAATGTCTCACAGCCGTAGCTTCAAGTCCTACTGATCTCCAGATGTGTACTGAAATCTGAACAATTGCTTTTTTTTGAAATTTATCAGTCAAATCTTTGCACTTAAGACTTCTCATCTTCGTAACCAAGGGTTTTCCAAGCTACCAACCACGTTGTTGAATTCTATGTAAAATGACACGATAATAAGTGTTCAGCTTTGCAATTTAAGTGGCTTTTCTTGGAAGCAGGACCTGCACAGGGCTTATTGGAGACAGAGAGGAAATTTGGTCACAAGGACTCAAAAAAACCCTCTCACATAATTCATACTCCTTTATCCAAGTCTTTCTATGCCACTTGTAGATTTCCCAAAACAAACATCATATCCACCAGTGATATTTCAGATGTTGTATGATTTGCATCTTAAAATGCCAGTGTCACTGAAATGAAGAAAATTCCCATTTATTGCAGAACTGAATACAGTATGTTCTTTTAAAGAATACACATCTTTGAGTTAATGGGGGGGTGGGGGAAGGAGATACTTTGTTATGTGACATAACTTGTAGACATTTGTACTTCTTTGTGAGAACTTTCCAAGTCATCACTACAACAAATTGTAACATTTCTAGACTTGTGCCTGGACCCATTAGTCAACAGACAATCACTGCCTGTACACCCAGCAGTTGCACAACATGCTTTGCCCACTGTTGGTTTTGCTCCTTTCTCTTCAAGGAAGGCTGAAATATTTGAGGCTACCTGTGATGAAGTGAATGTGCTTCCAAAGCTGCAATTCCTTACCTCTCAGCTCCATCCAGGCCTGCCCCACATTCACCCCTGTAGAGTCCTGCTGAGGAATTAGGAGTAGTAGGTCTAAAAAGCCCAGGGAGTTAAAATGGTCTGTTTCCAAATGGCAGGTTTGGCACCTCACACAGCCTAAGCACATCTGGCAGCAGGTACTGAGTTCATGACTGCATCCCCCAAACCTGTCCAAGGATCAGGCCACAAGCACCACCTCACCAGGGCACAGTTCAGGCTCAGTTCTCTCTCTCAGCATCTCCCCAGTGAGCCCATAGGTTGACACCATCAGTTCCTGGCAGTGCAGAATCACCACCAGCTCAGGAAGACCAGTGTGGTTCCCCCAAGAGAGATATTAACACTTGTTATTTCACTCTGCTCAAAAGAAGCCTCCACCACAGACAAAGGTGTGCATGAGTGGGGAAGGAACAGAGATATCTCCAAATTAATCATCAAACTCCTTCAATTCTGTGTTTTCCTTGATGGTATAAAACATTCAACCATGACCTCATACAGTTTGAAACAGAGTGAATGGCAGCACAATGTGTGTACTCACAGGCACCTTCCAAGATCTGCATTAGTCCCTTTGCCTTCCTGTTCTCCCCATTCCCTGATTACTGAGTAGGCACTTCTTCCACTGATGGCAGTCTGCTTGCAAGAAGACTACACTGGTGCTGAGAGGGAGGCAGGCATTTAGTTGAACAGATCAGACACAAAACTGCATAAAAAAAGTCATCCTGAAATGAGACACTAAAATGTCATACATACCTGCAAGTCAGCCAAAGAACATGATTAGCTAAACTACAGGAGGCTTTTGAAAATAGCACATTAATGCTATTTTTTCATGTTAGAAGACAAATTTTATTGCAATTCAGCAAATGAGCTACACCTGTAAAACCGCTTTGTATATCCAATTCACATTTAATGTCCAATGGATTGAAATGTCACAGAAAAAATAAAAAAGGAAAACAGTACCTGGTTTTGTCATTATAATGTAAACTTCAATGTGGCCCTTAAAAAAAACAAGCCAGTGATTTCCCCATGTAGTAAAATATATAGTTTATAAGGTATTGATGCTTTATCTTAGTTTAACAGCCAATCTCTAGGTATAAAATAAAGAACTACAAAGATGTGAAGTACATGTACAATATCTTCAAGTATTTTCAAGTATCCTATAGTATCTTGCGCTACGGACAAAGATCATTTGACAATATACAGAAAAAGTTAACTCTGAATAGTTTCACTGCAGAAATCTTAACATATTCATGAATTCAAAACACATAAAAAATATGGATCATCCAGCTAGCAGGTCCCATTTGAACAATTTGAAAAATACTCTTTGTAATGGAAAAAGTTGTGGAATAGTCCTCGGTTCATGAATATGCTTTCAGCTACAGAATGTCAGAGGGCTGACTTTATGGCAGGTAAAAGCTTTTATTGTATAAACTTATCATCATAGTATTTCATTACATTTAAATCAAGTTTTTATTAATTTGCATTTTCTTTTTTGTATAAAGTA
Source organism: Neodrepanis coruscans (assembly GCA_013400695.1). NCBI lineage: Eukaryota > Metazoa > Chordata > Aves > Passeriformes > Philepittidae > Neodrepanis > Neodrepanis coruscans. Next base: position 2,481 of record VYZS01006645.1, on the reverse strand, counting down.
TCATTGTATGAACTCTGACAGCATTAATCAAATAAGCATAAATAATTGATAGGTGACAGCTTACTTCTTTTCCCCTCAAATCAGGTATCATCAGCCTGTAAATGTTTGGCCAATGTAGCACTATATACTTACTGCATTATGAACTGCTTATTTTTTATCATTGTATTTCTCCCTAGAGAATGCATGTATGCTGTTAAAAAAGTTACTTTTTCTCATTAACTGTTACCAAAAAATCCCCACTAGCAAAAGAATATCATAGCCACAATAACCTGCCCCTACCAAACCTGCCCCCTGATTTTAAAAATGGAAAAATGAAGTTACAGCTGCATTATTCTGAACAAAGGGAAATGGATTTTACAAAGCTCTAGTTAAAAAGGTGCTGACTACACCATTTGTTCTTATACAGTCATCTAGTTCAGCAGAACAGCATGGAAAAAGCAAATGCTGGATCCTAGCCTTATTCTGTGGGACTCATTCTAGGAACATTCCTGAAAGAAGTAGGTTGGTTTGTGGCAAACACTGAAGAGTGGTAGGGATTAAAGCTGCTACTACAGACTGGACTGTTCTTAGACATGTCAGCAAAATCTCTTCCCAAAAGCCCAGCACAGGATACCACACAGCTATATTTAGTATCTCAATCTTCCTTGGTTGCTTGTGCATCTAACAAAACCATCTTTTTTTCTGATGCATTTCAGACCCTTCTACTGGTCCTTCAGTGGAGCAAATTCTTCCAGACTTGGAAGTCCATAGCAAAAAGTGGTTTGAATCCTAACAGGATTAAACATAGGCCCCCCTGTGAGAGAAGGAGGAAGAGTCTGTATCAAAGTGGCTTTTCCTGTGAAAAAAGTTATCTGAGGAGCTGGGAAGATGATCTCTGTAACTTCCTTTTGCACCTGGACAGCCAGCACACAGGGTGTTGTCACTGATGGACAGCTCTATCCCCGTGAGCCAACAAGGAACCCACTGCTTGGGAATTAGCAAACGCCAGACTCTGTCCATCCCAGGCATCACTAACTGTCATAACAAGGCC
>VYZS01006638.1:1552-14346 GCA_013400695.1 Neodrepanis coruscans | reverse complement strand
TTATAGAAGCATCAACATCTACTCATCACTCATCTGGTATTCAGGCAGGGCATTTGTCACATCACTGAGAGAATTCACATCTCTGAGTGTTAGTGTGGTCAAATCCTAAGTCAATCCATGAGGACTTGCACTTTTGCAATTCTCTTTTCATTTTATTAGGTACATAAAAGAGCCTTCAAGGAAATTTTCCCCTGTAGCCAGTGGTTTGAATTAATTGCCGTGCCCATACCTCAGCAGCAAGTCTGTGCTGTGCTGCACACTGCAAATCAGAAGTGACAAATAACTGGTTCCTGCAAGGTGCTGAAGGCAACAGCTTCCTAACTTATATCCCTGATGTCCCAGACCCACAGCTGCAGTTACGTATTTGGCCTAGTTTTGAGAAGTGTTAAAAAAAAAAAAAAAAGCAGCCAGAAATGCTTCTCACTTCAGGATGCATTGTTAGTTTCAAGGGAGGGGAATGCTGAATCACACACACTTTGTTGTGAAGGTGCATGTGTTTGTAATCTGCTTTCATGGCCAGCATGCCTGTGGCTCTTCTTATTTGGGAATCTTTCCATGTGTTGCCTGTATGTTTTCTTTTAAGCTCCTTTTCAAGTCCCCTTCCAAGTAGGCAGAGCTGAAGAAGACTTGCAGCACTCTACTGTCTTAGGAGCGGCTCAGACTGGGCTGGCCCCTAGTTTGTTGTCTCCTAAATCCAGCATTGCTGGGGGATGATGGAGAAATCTTCTCCCCCTCCCTTTCCCCCTTGTTCTTGTTCGTTTAACGCACAAAATCTGCAGGAAATGGGCAATCCCTTGCCATGGCTTTCTGTAGAGCCTGGCCCAGAGCAACCTGCACCTGGTTGATGCTTTTTGGGGGGTAATTTAGTGCACGTTGTAACAGGGTGGGTCTCCCTCCCCCTCTTCTCTCGCTGCAGGTACATCCGCTCCGAGCGCTCCGTCATCCTCATCAACTTCTGCCTGTCCATCATCTCCTCCAACGCTCTCATCCTGATCGGACAGACCCAGACCCGGAATAAGGTAAGGGGAGATCAGTGGGGCTTTGTTTGTTTGTTTGCTTTTTTCCCCCTGATTTCGCTCTGAAATGATCCGTTCAGGCAGCGCTTCCTCATTTTTCCTCCATCTGTTAATTAGCGACATGTCAAAGACACGGCTAAATGGCAGATTTCAATTTTCTCTCTCACTCTCTCTTTGATAATTTGTCAGCATCCTCAGGGCTTTGATTAAAACCAATGTGATATTTTTGAATATCTGCCTAGAGTAGCTGGCACATGGCACGGTGAAGAACCGTGGTGATTTGCAAGGCTTTAACCATTTTATTTTCAAAAAAAAAAAAAATTACAAAGACAGATTGAGAAAAGGCTTTTAAAAAAACCTCCAGACAAACAACCTCTCAGTTTTACATTTATTTCTCCAGCAGTTTTTTATACTCTGAGCTTAAAGCGCTTGGCAGATGTTAATGAACACAAATACAAAAAAAACACCTTTTTTGGGAGTAGGAAGCATTGCCAGATGCTCCCACTGCAGAGCCATGAGGGATTCAGTGCAGATCCCAGTGGGATTTGAGCAGGACAGGCAAGACCTGACATGGTTTTCCAAGCCTTGTGCACTGGTTGCACATACATGTCTTCCCATGTTACAGACCCAGCTGGAGGGGAGTGTGTAAAGAGTCCCCCTTGGTGTCTGCATGACAGATCACTGCTCTGTTGAGCCAAAAAAAGTGAAACAAGAAGCCTCCTCCACTCCTTCTGCTGCCAAAATCACAATCAGAAGTCAAAAAAATAGTTATTACTGGGCAGTAACCAGTGACCAGCTGGGTTTTTTGTCTCTGCTTGGCAGCAAGAACTTGCTGTCACTGTTAGAAGCATATTAGGAAGAAATTCTTCCCTGTGAGGGTGGTGAGGCTCTGGAACAGATTGCCCAGAGAAACTGTGGCTCTCCCAGCACTGGAAGTGTTGATGGCCAGGTTGGATGGAGCTTGGAGCAACCTGGTCTTGTAGAAAGTCTTCCTGGACATGGCAGAGGGGTTGGAACAAGACAATCTTGTGGGTCCCTCCCAACCAAACCATTCCATAATTTCTGCAGAGATGTTGAAGGGTTTAGTGAATCCCAGAGACTCATTTCTATAGAGATCCCTTTGGATTAGGGCTTGTTTTAGGGAAAGCTTTCCAGCTGCTCGAATCCTTTTTGAGAAGTGTGGAAACAAGCAGCCAACAATCTCTGCTCCTACTAAACAAGTGCCCTTCAGAAATTCATGGTGCAGAGCTGTCTCTCATGGCCAACATGCCTGACAAGAGGTGGAGAAAGGGTGAACTAAACTCCTGCTTTCCCTGGGTCTACAACCCCAACTGTGTGCTGGGATCTCCTTTCCACAGCAAGAAACACTGAGGGATGTTCATCATGGCACAGCTTCCTCTTTGGTTATTCCTCTTCACCCCATGGAAGGAGGTGGATTCCTTCACCCTCTCCCACCCCTTTCAGAGCACAGCCCAGGTTCTCCCTCGTGTTTTTTGTCACATTAATCAGGGTGTTCACCATCAGAGCTGTTGGTGGGGATTCAAAGCTCCCGGCTGCAGTTGCATGAGGCAGATTAGCTCTTTGCACATCCATATGCATGAAACCCCATAAATAGAAAGGTTATTCTTGGATTTCCTCTCAGCCATCTAGTAAACAGTCTCTGGCAGGGAACAGAGAAAGAAAACTATACAGACAAGAGATGAAGGAATGTAAATTAAGATTTTATTCACATTCAATTATTGATAATAGAGCATCTTAAAACGTTGGTGATTGATTTATAATTGCGGTTACTCCGGGAGAATTTCCACGGTATTAACTTCCCTGGAAATGTCAAATTCTCCCTTGATTTCCATCCATGTAACCTCAAAGGCAAGATTCCGTGCATGGATTTGCTAAGCTTTTTGAAGATGAAAGGCCTGGGAAAAGGCTCAAAAAATTACAGTCAGCAATACCGTGGTACAAAAGAAATGAGTGCTGTGTGAACGGGGCCGTGTGTCAGAGGCACGGCTGGGTGCTCCAAGGGAGATGATTTCTTCTCTTAAAGGAAAACAAGGGCTAATGGCCTTGACAGACTACAAGCTCTGCTAGATCTTTCTGCAGTAGCTTAGGACATCATCTCCCTGTGCTTGGCCCTCCATGGACATTTATTTTTTGCCCACAAGGAAGGAAAAACCTGCAGCGGAGGTTGCAAGAAGCAAATATGTGTCTGCCTATCACTGGCCAAGTTCAGCTGAGGCAATGGGTTTATACCGGTTCAGCTGAGCTGTGTTTGTTTCTGTTGTCTTCCCCTCCTCTATTCTCCTTCCCTTTCCACTTGATTGAGAAAAACTACTTGATGAGAAAAAACACCTAGAAAATGTATCTCTCTGGCATAAAATTGGAGAGCAAAGTTTTCCTCTCCCGTTTACAAACCGCTGGTAAAGTAGGAAGAACCATGTTAGTTCAAAACAAAATCAAAAAGATAATGTGAAAACAAAAAGGTTCTAAAAGAACAGTCTCTCAAAACTCATTCCTGAAAGCATCCTCTGTTTGTAACTGTTTTGTGTAGGGTTGTAAGCTGATGAGTAGGAACCACCTTTTTAGGATTCTTTTAAAATGTGAAAATTACTGGAAATTATCATACTGAGCCATGTTACTTGTACTGAACTGTCATCCAGAATCCATTTATAGGCAGAATACCAAGGTTTTTGGTGTCAAAATGCAAATATGGAACAAAAAAAGACAGTTCCTATCTCACAGAACACACTGCTTTACTTTTGTTCACAACCTCTGATAATGTCAGTTTGTGCCAGGGTGTGAATCGAGAGCAATCCGATAAAATCATGATAAAAGCCACTCTGTGCATGAGAGCTCTGTGCTAAAAGATGCTGGTGGATGAAAAAAGAGAAAGGTTCATTGACCGTAAACCCCAAGCCCACATTTCCTGATGCAACTCAAAGCAGAGAAAGTCTTGATTATAAAGCTCCCCCTCCCCCCAAATGCCTTAAGCCATTATTTTACCCAGAGTCACTTTTAAAAAGTCTGTTTACTCTCCCTTCTCCTCGGGAGCCACTGGAGTTCCTTCCCCTCGTTTTCTTCTCGACTCCATTGATTCACAGTTTCCAGCTCACAGATGGGGGAAAACTGGCCGAGTTAAACAGAGCGGCACCAATTTGCACCAGTGAAAGATTTGGCCTTGCTGAGTTAAAACAAAGACGAGCTTGTCAGCTTTCCAGTCCATCTCCCTGGCACTACGGGATTGTTCTTCATAATGCATTTGCAACTACTTTCCCCAGTTTAATTTTAAATGGCTTAAGCTCCCTGCATTTCCCTTGTGAGATTTCCTCACTGAGTGGTAGAGCTCACCATTATGAAATTCCTGTTGGGTTTTTTTTTCCCTGTCTGTTGGTAGTTATATGCTCTTTGACAACTATGCCCTCGTGTTTGCAGTCCTTTACCAGCCCCTGGCAGCCGTAGTTTTACCCAGCTCTCACAGCTTAACTCTTTCACTCAGCTCTCCTTCCCTGGCAGGGAAACCATCCAAATTGCCTTCCTCTGATTTCGTTTCTATGGCTCAGCTGCCAAAAACATGGTGCTTTGCAAACCTTTTGGGCTGAGATTAGTGCACAGTTTACTAACTACTCTGGCCCCCACGAAAGGATCATGACAAGGGTTTTTTGATCTTTGGGAAATTAAATATATCTTGCTGAGGCCAGGAAAGCACCAGGATGGGGGGTGGACTCAGATTTCTAATGGAAGGTGTCCCTTCCTGTGGTTGGGAGGGTTGAAACGAAATCATTTTTAAGGTCTCTTCCAACTCAAATCATCCTATGATTCTATGAGTTCATAAAGTGTTAACCAGGGGCTTATTTTAGAGCTCATGCTTAAGAACAGCCAATTTCCATATAGTACTTAAATTTGAAGCAATGCTTTAGTCTTTTGCTAGGTCAAAGCCTGTGGGGGAAACTACCTTCTCCTAAAATGTATCCTGACTCCCTGACCTTGCCTTCCAGAGCCTGGTTTGGAAGCATCTCCCCCACACCTTCTGCTCTCCTCCACGCTGCTCTCTCCTCCTGCCGCTCCTCTCACGTGTGCTCCTTTCCTCCTCTCTCCAGGTGATATGCACGCTGGTGGCAGCTTTCTTGCACTTCTTCTTCCTCTCCTCTTTCTGCTGGGTGCTGACTGAAGCTTGGCAGTCCTACATGGCCGTGACGGGCCGGTTACGGAACCGCATCATCCGCAAGCGCTTCTTGTGTCTTGGATGGGGTGAGGATCCTTGGGGTGTGGAGCACGGAGGGTCCAGGCTGCCAGAGGCACTTGGTGCTCTGCACAAGGCTTGGCAGAGGGTGCTTGCAACCCTTTCAGGGGTTACAAGAAGGGCAGAAGTGGTTAAAAGTCAAGAGCTATAAGTTCTACCTGCTGCCCGGTGCACCCGAGGGTCACACGAAGTAGATGAGCCAAAGTTTTCAAAAGGTTTGCTGGGGGTGTTTGTTCTGGGTTTGGGTCTTTTTTCTTGCTTTCTACTTTTCTCTGTCTTGCTGTCTTCCTCCATGTGGAATGTGCTCCACTGACATCCTGCCATTGTGGGTTCAGCAGGATGAGGGCACTGGTGAGGCTGTACCTTAAATCCTGGGGTCACATCTGGACCCCTCACCAGAAGAAAGACATTGAGATGCTGGAGCATGTCCTGAGAAGGGCAGTGGAGCTGGGAAAGGGTCTGGAGCTCAGGTCTGATAAAAAGCAGATGAAGATGCTGGGGGTGCTTAGCCAGGAGAAAAAAAGGGGGGACCTTCTTGCTCCCTACAAATCCCTAAAAGGAAGGTGGAGCCAGGTAGGGGTTGGTCTCTTCTCCCAGGAAACAAGTGATAAGACAAGAGGAAACAGCCTCAAGTTGTATGAGAGAAGGTTGAAGTTGGATATTGAGAAAAATTTTGCAGAAATGATGGTCAAGCATTTTAAGAAGCTGCCCAGGGAAGTGCTGGAATCACAATCCCTGCAAGTGCTCCAAAAAACACGGACATGGTTTAGTGATCGACCTGGCAGTGCTGGGTTAATTGTTGGACTCAGTGATCTTAGAGGTCTTCTCCAGCCTTAATGACTTTATGATTCTAAGTTTCTGCATGGAACCTGGATGAAGCAAGCTCTGAAATCCTGTCTCCATGGCAGCAGTGCCTTTTGTAGACAAATAAACTATGAGACTGGTGCAGATGCTTGTAACTAATTTTTCTCCCTCTGCCTCTGCCGTATGTTTAATTTATTAAGCTTAAATGATGCATTCTGTAGTAGAAAACAAATACAAACCCCTAACTTGGGCTCTCAAAGCAATAACAAGTGCATGTCTGAAAGCAGCAACGCAACAAAAAGTTGCTCAGAAATAAGGAGGCAAAGGAAAGAAAGGGGGAGAGAAAACGTTGTGTGTCTGAGCTCTATTAGTGTCTCGTTTTACTACTGAAGTCTTGCAGTTCACCCCAGGCAAGAGATTTCTAATGCTTATGTAGCACCCTGATGTGATTTATTCTGGCACATCAAGAGCCATCCTCATTCCAGCACCTGCAACCCTTTAAGTTTTCACTCCTAAGCTTTTGCTTACGATAGAAAATAGATTGTGTTGTTAAAAATCCGGTGTTTGTGTGGAGCAGGAGCAGCATAAGCACATACCTGCAGAGCACAGGCTGCACGAGCCTGTGTGTGTTCATGCATATGTTTATACACCCTCTGAGACCCAAGAAAACATCAGGGATATCAAATACAACGGACTAATAGCTTTTCCAGGTAATAAAAGGGGATTTTTCCTGGTTTGTAAAAGCAGGGACAGATGGGCGTGTTAGCCAAGGGAGTTTTGGATGAGCAACATTCACATTTGTAGTCTGTACAGACTAAAAAAAAAAAAAATATATCCCTACATGTGTAGAAGCTTAATTTGCACTGCTAGTAAAATGTAGCCAGCTCTGAGCTAGGATGCACTGCTGATAAATGATGCATAATAACCATTTGGAGTAGGTTAGGACAAGAAATGAAGAACACTCTCGCCTATTAAGGCAGCAAGGGAATTTGGGATGTTTAGCTTCCTGCTAGACTTCAGCTGTAGAGCTGGGATTAATGGCACTTCGAAGAGGAGAGAAGCTGAAAATATGTTTTAAAGAGCATAATCTGAAATAATTAGCACAATTCACTTTGTCATGGGCTGATTCTCCCCCTTTTCCCCATTTACATATTAGCATTTCTCTAAGCTCTTGTTTGAGACGTCTTTGGCAAGTTCTCAGCTGCTCTCAGCTGTGGCTCATTGAAACTGCAGAGGATTTCAGCAGCAGGGAGGTTTATTCTGTGTCATGTTGGTCTCCTCTTGAATATGCAACTTTGTCTTTCTAGAAAAGACTTTTTAGCAATTAGATTTTAAAATTATCGTGATTATTTTATTATTATGAATAATTATTGTCCGTGTTTGAACAACGCCCTCAGGCACATTGTGTGATTCTTTGGGAGTTGGATTTGTTGATCCTTGTGTGTCCCTTCTAATTCAGGATGTTCTTTGATAAGGAAGAAATCTTTTTCTCCATATTTTTATGACCAGGTCATAGTTCCCATGAGTGGATTTTTAATGCTGCCATAGCTCAGGCTCTGAGTGGGTCTCCAGCTGTTTATGACAGTAGTGGCTCTTGGTAGTTTTTAGCAATCATCTTTTCTAATGGAATATGATGAACACATGATCTGATTCTCCTCTGACCTGGAAGTACAGAACTCTTTGAAAAGAGATTTCAAACACATTTATTTGGACTTGTGAATGTAGAGTTCACTTTCTGCAGGAAGCCCCCAAAACCTTGTCAGTGATTGTCTGTACCACACAAAGTAAATGGAACACACCAGTTAGGAATAAATTTCTTTCAAATAATCAAAAAAATAGATTAAAAGTCTGTTTTGCTGTGATCTTTTTTTGTCACTCTAGTCACATCTAACTTTGCTTAGACCATTAACAGCTCTTCCAAGGTGGAGAAGTAGAGCACCTCTCCTTATGGTGCTCTTTGGCTTAACTACCACAACACAGCTACTCCCTTTAGTAACTTCTGCTTGTACAGACCCACTTCCAGCACAAGTTGAACCTTTTCCTCAGCCTTGGTAGCAGCCAGTCCCTGTAGCTGACGAGTTCACAGCCTGAGCCTGAGTATTTCTGCATAATTATCACGTCTCAGAGAAGCACTTTGCGAAGAACAAGTTGCTATTTTTGGTGGAGTCTTGGCCAAATTTCCTCTTTCACAGGGTCTCTTGCATCCAGCTGTACTCCTGAAAACGTCCTTTCACATGTGGGTTCTTGCCATGGGATATCATATTGATGGCACCACAGGGAATACAGCAGCCAGGGGAGATCCAGATGAGGTGTGAAGAGGCTCAGCCAAAGGAGCAGTAGTCAATTGAGGGGAAAAATGAGGAAAAAATAAAGAAAAGGAAGAAGAAAGGGGAAGGGAAAGGTGGAAGGGTGAAGGGGAAAAGGGGAAGGAAAAGGGGGGAGGGGAAGGGGAAAGGGGAAAGAGGGAAGGGAAAGGGGAAGGAAAAAGGGGAAGAGGGGAGGGGGAAGGGAAGGGGAGGGAAGGGGAGGGGAAGGAAATTTAAAACAGATCTTTCAACCCCACAGCCTGTTGAGTTTAGACTGATGATACATGTGCCTGGAAATCTCATATGGGAAGAGAAACACTTCCCTAATTCTCAAATGGGATAATTCTCAAATGGGATAATTCTCAAATGTTCTATATTCCAGCCGACTTGGCCTTACAGCTCCCACCAGGCTGCAGATCATCACTATTAATCAGCCTTGTGATGATTTGTGTTGCTGAGTGACCACCTTGCCAGCAGGATTATTGTTTGGTTGCTGTGTCTGCACATCCCTTCGATCTCCAGGTCTTCTGCAGTCACCTGCCATGACCTCTCTAGCTCAGGAATTAGGGTCTTGTCAAGGAGTACTAATCCCAGCTGGCTACTGATCCTGCTGATGCTTAATGGGATTTGCCCATCTTTAGCATTGAGACAGCTTAATTTGTCATGTCATAAAGAGGAGGGATATAAACAACCACATGGAGACCTCCATAGCTGAAGACTCAGATGTTGTTAGCCAATATCCAGGCATTTCTTTAGGGGAAAGGGAGAGCTGGGCTGGGCCTGGTGAACCTCTACAGCTCCTTGAGCAATTTATCATGGAAGGATAAGGAGGATCAGAAGACTATTAGGAAGATTTAGTGGTTTTTCTAGTTCTCATTGTACCTGCATGTCAAGGACTGCACAATTTCAGAACATTAGATGAGTTTTAGGTCAATAACCAGCAGGTTTTCTTTATAACCCTTGCTCAGATTTTATAGGAGCTTCTACCAGATCAAAGTCTGTAGTTTCACCCCTTATACACCTGAAATACATCCTGTGTTGGCTCCTGGTGCTCTGAAGATAAATTGTGGTGTCCCAGCCACAGATTAACTTGCTCTTCCTTTGCCACACTTGTATGAAGGGTGTCTTCTGCAGGGCAGCAGGTTTCTCCTACTTCATTCCCCTTTTTGACACAGAGAGCAGGTCTCTGACAAGACATGAAGTATCCTGTTTTTCCCAAAGATCTGATGTTTTGAAGATCTTTTCCATTGTTGTTCGGAGGATTCTGCCCTATTACAGACCTCAGGGAACCTGGTTGGGATAGGGGAACTCAGTCTCCCGCTCTTTAGTCTCCTTTGGGGCAAGATTTAAACCTTGGTTGCTCATCATACATTGAGTGCAAACATAGATTTTAACCTGTGGGTTCTTTGAGTTGAGCTGTGGCTGAATCTTCCATCTTCAGGAGACACCTTTATGTATTCCAGGCCAGCCTGTGTTGTACCTAAGAATAAAATAAATAGATTTTATGCGTCTGCACATACTGTGAGTGCCCACACAACTGCTGAGACCACAGCAGGGGAGGAGCTGATTACATCTGATGGCATTTATTTCATTAACAGAGGTAACGAGGGTTCTTGCTTTTGGCTTTGAAGGTCCTGAATTCAGTCTCTGCTGAAGACCCAGGCTGGGGCATGTGGTACCAGAATAACTTTGGGAAAAATGGGAAATACTGAGTGAGAAAAGAGCTGCATATGTGCTTAAATGACCAATTTTGTCTTGTTTCATTTCCACAGGGCTCCCTGCCTTGGTGGTGGCCATTTCCGTGGGATTTACTAAAGCCAAGGGGTACGGAACCGTTAACTAGTGAGTACATTTTTCTCCCTTGTTTTATCCTCCCTCCTTTTTGTCAAAACCCAGTCACTGACCCACAGGAGCCAGGGAAGGAGCTAAATTCCCATGTGCTGCCCATAGCAGAGGGAATCAGGGATAATGGGAGAGGAAGGAACATTCCTGTATCCCTGTCTCCTCAAGCCATCATCTGGTCAAGCTGCATCATGTATTCCTTTAAAAAGAAATTCATAGAGACTAGTTAAATTCTAACTGTTGTGTATGTGGCATCACTTTGATCTAAATACCTCTTCCTTAGAGACTTTGTAATGTATTTTTAAGGGGAAAACGTGGACTTTTGAAAATCTAGGATGTTTAAAAATGAAAAAGAACTTTTGTGTTTATCTGTTTCATGGTTTGCTTGGCTAGTCCCAGATTTTCAAAAGAGTTCAGCTCAGTTTTAGGCAGCAGAATGAGCCTGGCTTTTTCAAACCAAGGTTCTGACAGCAATCTGAGTTTGCCTGTTCTACAAATTCTACAGGCTTTGCCTTTAGGAAGCTTTTATGTGCATGTAATGGGGGAAGGAAAGCAGGGTAGAAATAATGGAGTAAGATTGTTTAAAGGTCAGAATATATTAAGGCAAGACTGGGATCACTCAGAGCTGAACATTAGCACAACTTTAAATAAAAAAGGAGAAAAATAAAATGTTAATTTTTTCACTCTGCCATGAAAAAACCTTAGAAATTTTATGCATAGTGGCAGTTAAATGATTATATTTTATGCAGCAATAAGTCAGATTCTTCCCTACTGCAGCCCATCATTATCCAGAGCCTTCCTGGCCAGTGGTTTGCATCCCACACAGGCAATATCTGAGACAAGAGTTGTTGATGTGACCAGCAGCAGATGAGGCCTCTTTAGGCCCACTGAGAACACGTCATGTGCAGCCTCCTGCTCTCCCTCAATTCCCACCACATTCCTCCCACCCACGGCCAAATGGTCCTGGGTTTGCATTTTAATTGCAGGGGAGTATTAAAGCAGCCCAGCAGCGTTTTCCATTTGCTTTGCAGCCTAAATTCCTGCAGTTTAAGCTGCTGTCCAACACAGAGGGCTCAGAAAAGTGGGGTTCTCAAATGCAAATCCACAGACACAGTTCCTGAAGCCTGTGCTGCCATCAGGATGCGTTGGCTGCACCTCTCCTGACTTACCTTTACCTGCTCAGGTGTCTTGGCTTTCAGTGTGTCCTGGTGGAGAGGGATCCAGTGCCTGCTCTGTGACTCAGAAGGGGACAACACAAAGCCTGGATTTTGGAAGCATCACTGGGATCCCAAATTCCCTTTAGTTTTTCCATGGGTCTGCTGTTTCTGACTCTTTGCTCCATGCATGTCCATGAGAACAATTCATAGTGAAGAAGCATCAGTGGGGCATGGGAGGGAGGTCCTGAATATTTCTGCTCCCTTTCTTGAATATTCTGTTGAATTCTTCAAATGTTTTTATGTGTTTTGATGTTTGGAAACAACATTAAGTATTTTCTTGTCATCTCCACTGGACAAGGGTTTTTTGACTTGTTTACACTCAGAAAGGACTTGTGAGGCAAAATTAACAGTTTTTCTGGGAACAGCTCTTTCCAGCCCTAATATCCTAAACCCTGTAATTTGGAAGTTTTGGTCACCCAAGGCAACCTGTGCAGACCATGCAGAGTGACTGAATTTAGTAGAATTCCCTAAAGGACAAGTAAGTCTTACACTATCCTACCCCCAGACTGTATTTATGGACTGATGGGAATTACTGCAAACAGATTTGTAGCTCTTTCCCAATTAAATTTTTAAGAGCCACCAGAGTTTTGTGGTGAAGGTTGACCACACAAAAAGTACCTGGGCAAGGAAGGGAGGAATGTGTAGGGAAGCATATGTTTCCCTTCTCTGAACCACCATGTGCCACCATCTCCCCAGACCCATCCCCTCCAGACTGCAGCCAAGAGGATAAAATCTGCTGGATTCCCACTTTGCTCTTGGATCAGGACACCAGTGAGGCAGCCTGGGCTGACTTTCCAGCATTCCCAAGGGTTGCTTAACCTCCTCCTTTTGCTGTTGATCCTCTGACTCCTCTCAGCCCTGAAGAGTCTGTTGCTCCTTGAATCCAAGGGCTGGATGGTGCCTGTCTCCCTGCCTGGATTCCAGGGGGATGACAGGGGATCTCGTGCTCCCAGCAGGAGCTGCAGCCCAAGTGACACCATTTCCTAGCTCTGGGTGCTTGTCACCAGAATAGCCAGGGGAGCTTCACACCCCAGAAGGTCCAGTCTGGTCTTCAGTGATAAGGTGGATCCTTGTGAATCCCTTCCAGCACAGGATATTCCATGATTCTTTGGTTCCTCCTCTGTCTCCCTTCCACACTGCAGTATGTGGTAAAGCTGGTGAGTCCCACCAAAGTCATAGGAGGAACAATAGTTCATCAGACATTCCTAATGCTGCCATCTTGTTGAAATTCTCTACTTTGGTACCTCTCAGCAGCTAAAGGGCCCACAGTAAGGCTGGAGAAGGACCTTTTGCAGGAGCATCAAGTGACAGCACAAGAGGGAATGGCTTTAAGCTGAAGGAGGGGAGATGTAGACTGGATATTCAGAAGAAA
>VYZS01006637.1:14667-28531 GCA_013400695.1 Neodrepanis coruscans | reverse complement strand
GTGAAGAAGGATGACAAAATACAGCTTGCAACTGTATGCTCCAAAGGACATGGCATAACCATCCTTTAGAACTTATGAATTTCCCCAGCAATCACAATTAATATAATAAAATTTAGGTTGAAATCTATGTGATTTTGAAGACTCTAAGACCCTTGCTTATTTTGACTATTACCCATCATCTTTATTTGTAGAACTTCATTTTGTACTCTTTCCTCTTTTATTATCTTTAAATGTGTTTTGTCTAGGAAGATATTTTTACTTCTGATCCACTGAATATCTGAATTATTTGACTTAAGAAAAGGTACAAAAAATAAGATTTTAATTAAGTGTAACTTCAGTGCAAATATCCTGATGAATTTGATATTCAGTAGCAAAAGATATTGATATTTACAGATATTACCTCATTCATTTTCTAAATTAAAGAAGACTGAATATTAATATTTTGATGGGTGGTTGAGGTACAGAGGGATGTGGAATGGTTTCCAGGAGAAAAGAGAGAGTCAGTATTTAATGTGGACAGTGAAATTGATGAGCTTGTTAGCAGTTTAAAACATAACCAGGTGTGGTAAAGCAGTATTTTCCCCACCTATCATAAAGCAAGGAAATCATATTTTGGGCTTTTTTAATTTTCTGAATTGATTTTATTCAGAAGCCAAATGGTAATTGGCTGAATTTATTGTTATTCAAGAAGAAAAGAGCCTCTTATTTTTGCTGTTTCCCCTCGTGGGCTACAAGTACAGAAAGGGTCAGAGGAAGCAGAGATGACTGCTCTATCTTAAGGCTACTTTCCTTCAGGAAACTCTCAGTAGGTATCCTAGGTCATCAATAAATTTCTTATATATATTATATACTTTCTTATATATATTATATATTTCTTTCTTTTCGGATAGTTGGGACTATTAGGTATCCTTATTAAACAGACTGCAGCAGACCTGACATTCAGACTATGTAGCATTATGTGCTGGTTTTGGCTAGCACAGATTTAATTATCTTCACAAGTAACCATTACATGTCATGGAGCCCTGATTTTCCTGGGGATGACCTGCCAGCGGGAAGTAGTGAATTAATTCCTTGTTTTGTTTTGCTTGTGCATGTGGCTTTTGCTTTTCCTATTAAAGTATCTTTATCTCAACCCACAAGTTCTCTCACTTTAACCTCCTCAGTTCTCTCCCCCATCCCACCAAAAGGAAGTGATCAAGGGGCTGTGTCGTGCTTTGTTGCCAACAGGGGTTAAACCATGATATATTGTTGCCTGAAGGTGAGATAAAAGAATTAAGACAAACAAGCAATGAAGAAAGAGCCCAGCTTTACTGGCGAGGTCAGTGATCCAAAAGATGAAAATCATAACAATCTCTCAATTTTTATAACTTTCAGAGTGCCCACCCATCACACTACCCAACTAAAGTCCATCTTACTACTATGTCCCCTAAACATCCAACAGGATGGTCCCTTGTTACCTATCTCCACACCAGTCCAGCCCCTGGTAGGCCTGGAAGCCTAACTCTATGTTTTGACTTACTAGCCCACTTATCTATACAGAAGAATGGAAACGTGAAACACAGCCTGTTCTTGGCTCTTAATATTCCAAGTTATCCAGCTACCTAGCTAGAGTGAAATCCTCAAATCTTAAGCATACCTCTTAAGGCATCAATTTTAATGCATTTAAAAAAATAAATTATTGACTCACACACCAACTACAATGCTGTCTTCTCTTCACTAGGATTTAATCTAGTTTAGTTGCAATGTGAGCAATGCATCTTGTCTCCTCACAGGGAAAAAAAGGCTACTAAGAATGAATGCTTCATATCCTCTCTGCTCTGTGCTGGTCCTTTGTGGAAATTTCAGAATGACTATGTGCCCCACAGAGCACATAGATATTACATGATATACTCTGAATGTAAATCCCTTTCTCCCTGGTTAATATGTCTAAGTCTGTGCATGGTACTTACCTTCTGGGTGTGTAGTTATTTTTACATTTGAAGATCTTTTGAAATTCTTGAAAGAAGTAACAGATTTCCTGTAACTGTTCAATCCATATGATAAAATAGATTATATCTAGTTAGCAGTAGCTAGCTTTTTTTCTATTTAGTCCTGCTTTTATAGATTAAAATATGACTTTTCTATTTCTTTTTCATACACAATTTTCCAGGTGAATGGACTGAGACAATAGAACTGCCCTAGTAATGCTGGCCCTGCTGCTGACTCTGACCATCTGTTTAAAGAGACATGCTTTTCAACTGCTGTATACAGTTTAGAATGTTGCTCCTACTGGGGGATGGGTTTGGAATAGAAAGATTGGAAGACACTTATTGTAGAGGTTTTCGACTATCACTGATGAGCAGTAATGAGAGTTACTGCTTTCAACATCTAGAAGCAGCACAGCATCTTCTACTCAATTTTTCCATCACAGACTTGCCTGTTTCTCTCTTTCTGTGATGTATAGTTTCAGCCTCTGCTTGCCTGTATGCAGTTTTAGACTTGCACAGAAGATTGTTTGGAAGAATAGGAGAGTTAGCTTGAGAACAACACATCCAGGTGAGCAAACAGCTGGAAGGAAAGAAAAATGGAACCTTCACTTTGTACTGCAGAAAACAAGAGTGGAACATTTTCATGGACCAACTGTATCTTCTTATTCTTGCTAATTTAAGATGACAGTTGAGCAATCAGGCTTACTGTGGCTAGAGTGATGAATCTTCAGGACCCACAGAATGACACTTTAACTAGATCATAACACATCTATATCATTGTCTTCCTAATTCTTCTCCATGTGTCATATAACTGTCAGTTATACCTTGTGTTAGTTTAGAATGGGAGAAGGCCGGAGGACACAGATTGTGAACATCTTTGTATTTTTCAGAAGAAAGCTTCTTAACTAGTGCATCTTGAAATTAAAATTCTCAATTGAATGTCTTATTAAATAATTTTACCCATACATACATAACTTGCAGTGGTTTTTAATATGACAAACATTTGTAGGACAGTTACTTATATAGTATTTGCTAATTAAATATTCCCATAAATCACAGCAAGAAAATTTTTACAGTACAAAGGATGGGATGAACTGAAACTTGTAATGGAACACTAATCTATAGCCAAATGAAAATCTTTTAAATGTAAAGCCTTCACTTAATTTAAGTGGAATAAAAAAATAAGAGCAATGGACCTGTTATAATTCTCCTAAGACCTTGTCCGGAAACATGATACAATTTTCATGCTGTCCGGTGATGGATCCAGTTAATGGAATGGCCTTATAAACTTTAGTCTTCTTATTCATGTTCAGAGGTAATATAAAAATCATTTGTCCTTCCCTTGGGCTGTAGAACATTAGACTAACCTATTTCTTCAAGGCCCAGTGTGCTGTGGTTGCTCTATCTGTCTCATGCATTGATTATTTTAAAATAACTGGTGTTATTTTAAGCATAGAAGATTGCTTTAGTAGATCTGAAATGTATTAGGGACTGAAGATTGCACTGAAAGTTAAAAAACTGAGTCTGTTCCAGAGATGTACCAGAGCCAGAGAAAAAAATATTGTTCATTTATTCAAGGAAATCTCCTTAGCAAACTTGTCACCTCTAAAGTTTCTTCAAATGGGGATGTCTGAATTAAAGATCAAGTAATCATACTCTTTATTTTCATGTAATGAGTGCTCTAGCTTTTCAGTAAAGCTTCCTTGTACTGTAATCTTTTATCAGTCTAATTTCTAAAATCTATGAAGAGTGAAGATAAAATCTGAATCTGCACAACCTTTGATATCCTGGCTTCAGCTTTCAAGTGATTCACATTTGATACATTTAATGACAGGTTAAACTGTGTATTAAACTATCCTCTCGATGGAGGTCTGAGGTGTACTTGGCTTCATGGGAAGCCTGAAATGCTCAGCACTTGTGTCCTATAGTTCCTAGCTCTCGTCTATGAGCAGAAGGACTACTAAACACCTGGAGCTGTCAAGTAAAGGGGGTTCAGCTAGGGCTTAAGCCTGTGGTAAATATCTGAAGAAATGAACCGAACATTTTTTTATTAAATAGTCCTCCATCACTATATTATCCTTCCAGAAAGGCCAAGGCAAGTATACCAAACTCAGATTTAACAGAGGTAAGCAGATCTGTCATTCCTTACACACAGCTGTCAGTCTAGCTTATGTGTACTCCTACAGCTATGAAGAAACAGGAAGAGACAGGCATGAGAATTGGGCAGAATGCTAAGCTTGAGTCAAGCCAAGGGAAAACTCTTAGCCATCATACCTTGTTTTGGAAGAAAAGCAAATAAGTCAGAAATTACATTGATTGCAAAGAAGAATTTTAAAATAAGAGGGCCGAACTCAAGGGAGAAATGCAGGGAGCAATGAAATGTAGGATATCAGAAATGGAAAGCTGAAAAGGGGGAAAAGATACACAGTGTGCTTTTATGGTGATAAAATGAAGCATGTTTCAGTCTTATAGTGATGGTAAGTCTTCCTTGGAATGGTCTGTTTTATATGTGCATAAAAGAAAGTTCTGATGGTGGATAAAAAGGTATCAGTATTTTTTCCTTCACCCAGGCTTGTCACACCACCTGGTGCATAGCTTAAACCAGAAGACTCTAAACATCCTAAGGAAACTGTTGCTATAGAAGGAGGAGAAATCAGAGAAAGGAGATTAAAACAGGAACAGGATGATGTGAAGCTTGCTGATGAAGGGGAAGTTCTTTTGATAAATGAATGGCTATACAATCATTTCCTTTCCTAAGATCTGTGAAATTTATGGGGAATCTCCAGGTCCTTGCATATAAAATGTTTACTTATGTGTATCTATGTCTGAGGATCAATGCAGATAAATTTAGGAAATTTTTCCCAGCTATTCAAAGAAGCTTTCTAAGAAGCATTCTAATAAAAGATTCACTTGCATATTGATTCACTGAGATGAAACTTTGTTCCAGTTCATATACAAAAACAGCACATTTGCAGCGGGATTCCTCTATATTTCTTCTTTAACCAGTGAGCAGCCAAACAGACAGCATTGCAGTGATAATTGCATTAAACATTTTGTTTGTGAATTTTTTTGTTGTTTTATTTATTTTTCATCATCTATATCCCAGAATTTTCCTAACATCATATCAACCATCTAAACCATGTCATTGTTGTGTTGACAAACAAACAATAAGCAGCCAAACAGACAGCACTGCAGTGATGAGTGCATTACTACATACATAATGGTCACAGCCTTTAAGGAGCATCAGGTTCTAGTAGTTGCTGGTGCATGTAGTGTGTAAGATAAAGGGTATGCCCATGGTTCTGTGCATATCTCAAATATGTGCCTACATGTACAGTAAAACAGAGAAGAGAAAGGGCAGGTAATGAACTGTCAAGCTGTCTCTTGGGTGGTTAACAGATGAAGCACAGTCTAAAAGAACAAATTTAGAATTAGATGCCAGGACAGTCTGTGCCTCCATCCTCAACTGATTATTGACAGTCATCCTCATGCCAAAAGTGCTTGTTTTTCCATTCCCAGACCTGGAAAACGTGTAGTTGTGCTTAAGTTTCTAAACTTAAGTCAGTAGGATCACTCACAGTCTTGAATGATTAGACTACTTACAAGATTTACTAGATTGAAAACTAGGCTTCCTTGCTTTTCAGGCGTTAACTATCCCTTGTTTTTCAGACGTGCCACATAACGTGAATTTGTTGTTGATGTCAACAAAAAAAATCTTTCTGGCTGTGGGCAATAACATTATGACTAGTCTGCTACAGCTCTAGTGGTAAAGCTGAGATTCTTCAGTCAGAAATGAATTTGTCTTTCCTAGCTCTCTAAACAGATTTAAAGGGCTATGAGAATTAATGAGCTGATGCCTGTCACATCCTTTGAAGATGAAACATACTATCTAAGTGCTACTGTCGTCACCATAACAGCTCTTACCTTTGCAAATGATTGCATGTAATCAAAATGTTAAAACCACAAACAGCACCACGGTAAATATTGTATTTGCAGAGAAACAAGGTTGTGTGATGACAAGGTCATTTCTTCCTAGATCAGTATCAGCAGCAAAATGTATGAAGCATGGGAGTAGTTATCTTTCCTTCTGCACTACTAATAAAAATATTAGGTCAGTTCACCATTAGTATAGTCTGCATCATAGTCCTTAAAGGGCTGCAGGGAGACAGCCTGCCTCACCATGGTTTTCACCACATGCTACAAGGGAATCTTTGTTTCCCTTGTTTCAGCATGGGGTCCCACCCACAGGAGACAATCCTCTTTTAACTTCTCCAACATGGGTCCTTCCCACAAGCTGTAGTTCTTCAAGAACTGCTCCAGTATGGATCTTCCATGAGGTCACAAGTCCCGCCAAAAAACCTGTTCCAGCATAGGCTTCTCATGAGGCCACATCCTCCTTTTCCTTCATACATCACTCTGGCATGGGGTCTTCCATAGGCTGCTGGTGGATCTCTGTTCTGTCATTAACTCATTCGCTCATCACAGTCCCTCTAATTAAAGTTCACAGTGGATTTCCAGCCTATTCAGTACAGCAACACAGAAAACAGCAGCAATACTCTGGCCATGTATCAGCCCAAGCACATCACCTGCTATCAAAATGTTCCCAGGCACAATAAAGAGGTGATCAGTAATACAGCACTACAGCAAGCAGCAAAAGCAAAAAAGTGGCCACTAATGAGCACAGTCAGGAAAGCGAGACCCATGGCAAGCACAGGAGCCTGCTCATTATTAGTTAAATAGCACTAGCAGCTATAAATTCAATCTAGTACATTCAAATCAAATCTGTCATTACCTCAAACCCTTTGTTTCCCACAATGAGCGCCAAAAAGGACTGTTGTCATTTAACCACAGCCAGCAGCCAAACACAACACAGCCGCTCACTCCCTCCCCCACCAGCAGAATCTGGGAGAGAATCAGAAAAGTAAAAGCTAGAAAACTTGTGGGTTGAGAAAAAGACAGTTTAATAGGTAAAGCAAAAGCCACTCACACAAGTGAAAGAAAACAAGGAATTCTTTCACTACTTCTCATGGGCAGGCAGCTCTTCAGCCATTCCAGGAGAGAAGGGCCCCATCACATGTCATGACGACAAACAGCATCACTATAAAAAGTTCCCCTCTTCCTCCTTCTTCTTCTTTATATAATAAAAATGATGTTATATGGTCTGAAATATCCCTTTGGTCAGTTGGGGTCAGCTGTCCTGTCTGTGTCTCCTCCCAGCTTTCTATTCAACCCCAGTTTCCTCACCAGCACAGCAGTACAAAAAGCAGAAAAGGCCTTGGCTTTGTGTAAGCACTGCTCAGCTGTGAGACATTGGATTATTATAATCATTACTGGCTCAGACAAATTCAAGAGTGTGTGCGTGTAGGAATGGACAGGTCAAATTTCATAGAGTTGAGGTGACGTCCTATCCTACACTCCAGCCCTGTAAGCCTCACTGGGCAGCCCTGGAGCAGCTGCCAGCCAAATGCAGCTGAGGAGCATGGCCTATGCCCCACCCCCTGCAGCCCCTAACCCAGCCCTGGACTGGCTGGCACACCAAAAGTCCTGCCTGGGGGTGGGGGTGTGTGGCCAGAGGTGGACAAAGCACATAAAAATAGCAATGTGTGCTCTCCATATTGCTCCAACCCTGCCATCTGGACATGTGGAAGTTAGACTTGCACAGGTCTTTAGTGGTAGCTATAATTTTGTCTCTCTTGCTTTACTTCTTCTTCTCTTAATCTCCTTTCCTGATATTTTGAGAAATTTAGGACCTGATGGGTTGGAGTTTGCTAAGTTGCATGGGTTAGCGTGTATTAAGGCATTCCTCAATGCCTTGAGGAATGTTTTGCCAAATAGTCTTATTTTCTAAAGTTTACCAATAAAAGTACATCCTGAAAAAGCATGTGTAGGATTTTCTGCTTTTTTGCTCTCTCTTTTTGAAAGAACTAAATACTTTTTAATATATCCAGTGGGTAGATTTTTGGAGTCTTGTATATTTTTAAAGTAAAACCCTTGTAAGTTGGGTGCTGTTGTCTTACATCTGCAATAGCAAAATCATCTCTATATTATAAACCCTATGTTCATCACAAATCTAAAACACAGGTCCACACTAGACACTGTGAAGAAAATTTACTCCACCTCTGCCTAGACTATCACAACAATTGCTGGAACTTGAAAAATATATCCATTATACAGTATCAAGCAAAATTCTGTAAAATGAGAGATGATCACAGTGTTGGAGTTCTTTTGTTGCCCATTTACAGAGCTAGTAGTATGTGACAGAAAAGACACAGCATTTTGAATGCCAAGGAGTACTTGGACATAATTTAAAGTGGTTATAGTCATATTCTGAGCAGGGCTGGAATTCACAGATGTACTCCATTTCTCATCCATTCTTGTTTCTACCTATCTGACACCAAATAGTGAGTGGAAAGAGATTTCACCTTTTTTTTTAAATAAAAATTTAAAAATATTTCAAATGAAAAAAGGATTGTATTTTTGTCTTCTCATAATACAATACATCTGTAAAAAATCAACACAAAGCAATCCTACAGACAAGTTCTGAACAGCTGTTTGTAGTACTAGGCTAAACCAAACATTGCTTGGGAGGATAAAACTGATTTTATGCCACGGCAGCACTGCTCAATTCACTTATGCTAGAGCTGCAGAAAGCCATTATTCACAACCCTGCTGTGAGAGAGAAGAAAAGGGCTGGGGCAGTCAGGTTGTTATTCCAGCTAGGACTCTTCCTCTGCTCTGCAGCTCCACAGGCAAAAAACTGATTCCATAAGATTCTTTCTGCACTGAGCTTCCCCTTTACTGTGACTTTACTGCATATTCATTGGGTTTCTTTGTAGTTCTTACTGTAAAAATCAATTTTGCTTAAACTCGTGAAAATTCTTGAACAAGATCTAAAAGGACCTACTTTTCTTCTCTTGCCTTAGGAACAAAAGAAGAATGTAAAACCAAGACTAGTTAACGTTTATTTTCAAACAATATATGCTAGTTATGTATTAGAATTTAATCACAAAATATTAAGGGTTAGAAAAATCTGCTATTACTTTGTATCTAGCTAAGGCACACGTTGGTTAAATATTACCTGCTTTGACTTTGTGTTTCTTGTGCTCTCTAGACGGGAAAGGGCTTGATTTTCAAAACTCAGGTAGAGGTAATGATGCTTTATTAGAGAAGAATGTTCTTGGAAAATATATTTTTTTAGTCTTCTAACTTTAGGGGTCTGTTTTGTGAATTCATTAACTACAGGATAAAAAAACCAACCATACACATTGTTTCAGAAGACCCTTTAAAAGTTAATTTGTCAGTACACTCACAAATTTTGGGGGTTTGTTTTTAATGAATGTTATTTTCAAGGCTCTGAAATATAAAATCAGTGAAAGAATGTTAAGCAATCTAATGTTCTAGCATTTTATAATTTCTGATATTGTATGCATTGTTTCTTTTTGACGGGTTTAAGCAAAGATCGAAGCAAGTTCATCCAAAAGGAGCTTAATGGCCATATTACAAACATTCACATGAACTGTATCATTTGCACATTCTATCACCCCCTCACCAATTATTAGACCTGAAATTGGTTCACATGTGAAGTTGAAATAAATAATTTGTATTGTTTGCATTACAGATTTTCAGGCATGACTGAACTTTTAAAGGAATGATACTAAGTATCATTCTAAGTTCAGATAAAATCTGCACTGAATTTCAGTTTCCAATCAAATGCTAGACAGGTCTTGCATTCTGTTTTATGATCAGGATGATGAAATACTATCTGAGTTGCTTCTGTTCTTAAGTATACAGTGTTGCTTTTTTAATGATAACAGTTTTAACTCTTATAGAGTAAAATCATTAAAGGTTGCTATTCAATTTTCTTTATAACTGAAAATGCTGTCATATACATTTGTATCCTGCAGTCACTGTTGTGGCTATAGGAAAGTGTAAAATTAGACAGACTAGGAATATTTAAAGAAATGAGCTTGTGCACTGGTTGAACTGAAAGATAGTGAGAGTGTTTCCGGCAGGTCTGATTTCTTGTTTTGATTTCCATGTTGTCTATTTTTCTTACAGTATTGTTACTAGCTAATTTAAAAGTACTTTAGATATGTTGTTCTATAGTAGGCAGTAACTTAGGGCAGCCTCAATATGATCTTAAGAGAAGTGTAGGATCAGAAGTACCCTGAGAATTACATTTATATACTGAAAAAAACCCCAGAAAACAATCAAGCAAAAACCATCCGAAACTCCACAAAGCAACACTATGAGCAATCTCAAA
Source organism: Neodrepanis coruscans (assembly GCA_013400695.1). Lineage (NCBI taxonomy): Eukaryota > Metazoa > Chordata > Aves > Passeriformes > Philepittidae > Neodrepanis > Neodrepanis coruscans. Next base: position 18,301 of record VYZS01006637.1, on the reverse strand, counting down.
CCTTACAAGACATGAAGAAAGTATATGAGTCCTTGTACCAGTTCAGGCTCACCAAAGCTCACATCTGCATTGAAGAACAGTAAGTCTTCTTTGCCACTTATCACATCTTCCTTCATAGATAAGATTTTAATCAAAAATTAATTGTCTGCAAACTTGCTGAGGGTGCATTTGATCCCCTTGTCCTGATCATCAATAGAGACATTAAAGAGGGCTGGCACCTCTTTCCAGAGCCCTGGGAAATACCACTTGTGACCAGCTGCCAGCTGGATTTAATTCCATTCACTACCATTCTCTGGGCTGTTATGCAGATAGCTTTTTACTCAGTGAAGAGTACACCTGTCCAAGCCCTGAGCAGCCAGTTTCTTCAGGAGAATGCTGTAGGAGACAGTGTCAAAGACTTTGCTGAAGTCCAGGTAAACAACATCCAGAGCCTTTTCCTCATCCACTATATTTGTCACCTGGAGGAGATCAGGTTGGTTATGCAGGACCTAAACCCATACTGACTGGGCCTGATCCCCTGCTTCTTCTGCATATTCCTGATCTTGCAAGTGGATATTTCATTTGGTAACCTCAAGTAGACTAGAACCTCCACAGTTAGCCAGGACCGCTGTTAACTGATGTAAAGTGGCTTGTCAAGCTGTTCTGTCAGCTCCCTCACTACTCTTGGATGGATCCCATCTGGCCCTATGGACTTGTGAGGGTCTGAGTGATGTAAGAGGCTGCTAACTATTTTGCTTTAGATTATGGGGATTTCCTTCTGCTTACCATCTCTGTCTTCCAGCTTTGTGCAACACTACACTAGTAAAAAGTCTTAACAATGCATGCATTTACATAATGCTGTGCGATATGTAATGACCTCTGTTGATTGCTGACATACATTTGAACATGGGTGGATTAATAATACAATTCCCTCTGCTCCATTGACATGTCTGTTCTAAACCTCAAAGGATACTGCTTTTTCTGTAATAAGAATTATTCATAACCCAGTTATATTGAACAGCCATATATTCTCAGCCTGAATTACAGATTATTAATCAGCCATACAATCCAGGAATTTCAACTAGAATATTAATATAGTATGCTATATTGGTGACGATTCATGTCACCACAACTGAACAGCTTGAATTACTACATCATAAATTCTGATTTTTAATAAAATTGAACATCAAGCTTGCTGTTGTCATACAGGATGTTGTCACCTTTAAAATGTTTTTTTTTTTCCCTGATTAATATGCTCCAAATTTCAAAGCATGATATTTTAGATTGGCTTTCTTTTACATCTTTACACCCTGTAAGTGTGAAGTCTGACATTTCAGAGGAACTTGAATCTTCTGAAGTTGTTACCACCTATTCCTAACTGAAAACATTATAAGATGGAACAGAATGTGATACAGAGATTTTATGTAATAAATGTATGACATTCCATTGTGAATGTATATTACATTTTTTTATTTAATCATACATGTATTCAAATAATCCTAATTTAGAGGATAGTAGTATTGAGCAATAGTCTATGGAATGGGAAAAGACAAGTTTATTTAATTACACTTGCTATCATATTGCAGTGTGTTGCAGGGATCTGGAGCAGTACAAAACATAAAGAGCCAAGAGGTCAGAGAGGTAGTTCCTGTGAATTTATGTACAATTCTTCTTAATCTTATGGAACAACCCACGAAAAATACTGAAACATTTTTGTCTCTTGGACTGTAGACTTATTTCATCAAGGTTTCCTGTCGCAGAGCAGTTACACTGTGTGACACAGATATTCTTGCTTATGTGATATTATAAATAGGGATCTTTCAGGCACTGAAACCTAAAGGTGAACTAAGGAGGGTGTCAGTATAGGTTTTCCAGTACATCAGATGATTTTATTTTGACACACTGCTTATTCTGCAGAATGATTATCTTGTGTTCTTAGGAATTGATTTCTCCTCTGAGTTATTATACTGTTTATGATCTGCATAGTAATATGCAGCAACCATACTGAGATTTTTAGCTCTCATCTGAGATGTACAATTAGGCCTTGAGATATCTTGGCTGTTCTTAAAGAAAGGAGACGTGTCACCTTCTGAAAATTGCCTTGCTTTGCTAGCCACAGCCTAGTCTGGGCAATTCATTGCATTGTTTTTATATAAAAAAAAGAATCAGAGTGGTCAGATTGTCTGTCCTGATAATATCATAAAATGAGTGGTCAACCCTATAACATCATGTTTTCCTCAAATATAATTAATCACCAATTGGGATAGGGAAACTATCTATCCCTATAAGCTATTCATTAAAATCTCATATGCTGTAGTGACAGAAAAACTTAAATTATAAAATACATTTATTTTGAGTGATGCAAACAGAATGAGGGGAGCTGTTTTGGAATATCCTTGTAACTCTGACTTGGGAATCTGGACAAAACCTGATATATTATTTGGAAAATAAAGTTAAGTGTTGCTGTAGGATTTGATGTATTGAAGGTGGTGGTAAAGAGAAGGGTTAGTATTCAATTAGTTGCACTAAAACATACAGAAAAAATTCTGAGTTACAGTTTATTCAAAGACTAATGATAAATTTTAAAAAATACAAGTTTACTTTGGTTTCTTTTTGTCAAAACGTAGTCTAAAGAGTACTTGAGGCACCTGCGAGAAAATATGGATTTCTTCAGCATATTTTAGTTGTAATAAAATGAAGGGATTAGGATTTTTAATTATGTGTCCAGAACAAAAGTGTCTTCATCAGATCAGCATGCTGACTTTAAAAATATTTTGTTTTTCATGGAAGCTAAATTTAGCTTCAAGATGAAGAGAAAATCAGTGAGGGCATCAGTATGGTTTAGACTGTGTTAAAACAATCAAGACGTTCCCTCCCAAAGAGAAACTGTATTCTGAACTCGTGTATTTATGACCACTTCTGAAGGATTGATTAGTTTCCTTCTACATCCTTTGGGGTCTGACAGTTCTTGAGAGGAACAAGTTCCTCTCTAGAAATTTTGCCTATGAGGCTCTTTTCTGTTATTTGTGTACTTCAGAATCTTTTTATTGCATCAGGGTCTCTAAATCTGGGAACTTGCTCTGAGTTCCCTTAGGGGAGATGCTGTTTGAGTGTCATTTTTTTCCTGTTTTCCTTGCTATGGGACCTAAAATGTCTTAGAAGAGGGAAAGAACTAGGAAACTAGGAAACTGATGTATAGCTAGATCATCAGTTTACCTCATCACTCTCTGTAATTCCAGAGGCATATAATGAGATGCTGGTTACTATCCTAGGAGCTGCAACGTTTTTAGTTCGGAGNTTTAACCCAAACCATTACAAGGCACATGGTCCTTTCTACGTTTTTTTAAAAAGTAGTAGCCTCTTCACGTCATTAATCCCAGCCTATGCACACTGGCTAATCCTGGGGAATATACTGCCAGTAAACAAGACTACTGTTTAGGCATATTTTACGGGGTGAAATAGGTTCTGGATTTTAAAACGTATTTTTTTCNGCTACCGGGAGGTGGAGCGGGGTGAACGGCGGCTGCCCCAGTGTAGGGGGGGCTTTGGTGGAGCGGCTGCTCCCAGCTGCCAGCGGCTGCCGGCTTTCCCTGCCCAGCCGCGAAAGCGCGGCTCCGCCAGCAGGCGCGTGCTGCCGGCTGCTCTCGCGGCGGGC
>VYZS01006620.1:0-27778 GCA_013400695.1 Neodrepanis coruscans | reverse complement strand
TGCCATAAACACTCTAAGTACAAAATTCACGTGTCATTTTCTGACCACACAGAGTCAACCCATTTTAAGTGTGTAAGATAGTGTTAAATGTAATAGCTACAGTGTAATACTGGACGAAACTTGCAGCAATAGGCTACAACATTCTTTCAAGGCTTAATTACTAAATATACTCTGAATTCAAACTTAACAAAATAAACTGATATACAAACTGATTTTAAAAAAATGTAGTAACTTGTCTGTTAAAATGAATGAGTTGACCCATCTTGATTATCTCGCCCAATGTCCTGCTATAATTAAATTCTTCCACACCTGTACCTCTTCCTTCCACCTCTCAAGTATTCCTAACCTGAAGAGCACAGCAGGTGCCCTAGGTTCTTCTGTCCTACCAAAGCAATGGCACATCCTGAGGGTCATGAGCTTAAGGAGCCAGCTCTATTGTATTGTCAGTGTGGGTTGTTAGGGAGGAAATTTGGTAGTGAAGTTAAATGGCACCCAAGTGGCTGTTTTGCTTGGTGTTCCTGCAGGAAGTGATTCAATATACACACATGCCACTAATAGTGTATTTTCTAAATAACTGCATTTAAAAAAGACATATTATGAGTGACTCAAACATAAATAACCCTGAATGGTGTTATAGTTGGGTTGAAGGGAAAAAATATTAGTCCAGAATATATTGTACTTATAGAGACAGCAGAGAAGCATCCATTTGTGTATTTATGGGTAATTAGAAGATTTCAATTGTTCAAGAATTGTGTTAGTAGCAGATACATAGATAATTTTCCTGTTCAGATTTCAGGTTGGACAAATGCTTTACCTGACATGGTCATTTCACATCTATTTGGAAAGGTAAGGATGTTTAAAAGATTCTTCTGATCTATTCAGTAACCTGTTTACCTTCTGGGGCCAGGAGGAGGGGAGTAGCAACAAAGGACCAAGTTAGGTTGTGAGATAGGTTTCCTATTTGCATTCCTAGTATTTTGGAGCTGGTGTGCTGCCATGGGGCTTCCTGTGTCCTGAGGACTCAAGTGCATCTCAATTGTGACAACTCTAGTAGGGTCAGCACACTCTTTAGAGAGCCAACTCTTAAAAATGAGTGTAATGGTCATATATACTCATGTTCTGAGCTGAATTACCCCACCTTTTTTTTTTTTTGTATAATGCATTTGTAACTCTGACAGCTTGTTATTAGTACTAATGGCACTCTTCAGTGCAAGCCTAATGGAAAAGTTCTGTACTCTTTTCTGAGGCTACTTTGCTCTGCTTGAAACTGTTAGTAAGTGCAATGGAAAAGTCCTTTCTCCCAGAGCAATGAACAAACCTATGAAGACTTTATAACCGAAAATAAATGGTTGAAGATGTTACTAATTGAAGTCCTCAAAGCTTAGTTATTTATTATTGTGAAATTGAGTTCCACATTATGTATGTTTGTAACTTTTAACATCTGCTTTACCCTGGTAAACATGCATTAGGCTTCTTACCTTCAATCTTTATTTAAAACCTCACTAGTCTGACTGTAACTATCGTAGTACAACTATGTATTTTGCAATCATGACATCTTGATATTACAACATATGGATGTTTTAAAGAGAAAACTGTGCTACTGCAGTCAGAAGCTAAAATTAATTCTGGGTGACATCACTGGGTGCCGAAAAGCTGTCCCTTCCCTTAAGGTGCACTCCTGTTGTGTAGATGAGTGATATACAACTACTGTGCTGTGTCTTCAGATCCTTTCAGAAAAGAGCCCCTATTCTGGAATATTCTGTCTTTACTTTAGGAAGAGATTCACAGCAACCATGACCTGATCCATACTTACCGTCAGCACATTGTTAATGACATGAATCAAACCAACCTTCATCTCTTTGTCAACTCTTACAACAGGTAAATGCATTTACCTGATTTCTACCTGGAAACTTTAGGAAGCTCTCTAGTTCTTTAGAGATGGTATTAGTTGTGTAGTGGAGTTACATGTGTTTTGGTAGTATAAAGTTCTGTTTGGCAATGCTGTTGGATATCTTGGGTGGTTTGTTTATGGAAGAAGGAACTTGTGCATTTGTGGGGTGAAAAATGATGTGCTGGAACTGAACTAAGACATACTTCAGTCTAAGTGTGGTTTTGCAGCAGTTAAACCTACAGCACGTATCAGATTAAGTTAGCATGTGAGTGTCTGTGCCTTCTCTAAACTGGAAAAATATAGAAGCATTGGTAAAATTTCAGTGCATCAAAAGCTTTTGTCCTCTCAATTTTTTTAGTCGGCGAGACCTAGAGATTGAGCGTCCTGTTCCTGGAGTAAATGTTGTCACTCTTCAGTAAGTATTTCATTTCCTAGCAGTTCGCATGTATGTGATATGAAGTAAGAGGTGTGATCAGTGGATGCATTGTAAATGCACTGCAGAGCTGTAGTTGTGTGTGTTTATGTGCTAGAAAAGGATCTTGTCACTTCGTGTAGGAGATGAGGTTACTGTAGGTCAGAGACTGCCATTAGGAAGACTTCCCCTCTTCAGACTTGATAACTTTCCATTTCAGCTAATATGTTTAAGTAGTTCCTGTCACTATGCATCTGCAGACTTGGGTTTGTAAAGTACTTGAAAAGTAGATGTACTTAGTCTTATGCAGGAATGTTGTCATTAATGGAAACTATAGCTCTGAATGCACTTGAGCTATGCCTATACAACCAAAATATTCCCAACTTAAAACCATTAAAAAAAAAAAAGCAACAGCCGAACAAAAAGCCTTCAGGAAGGTGGAGTAGATATGAGAATGACTGACGGCAGGTCTTCTGCTAACAGCTTTCCACCTATGCTACAAGTTGTGCAATGTAACAGTTGTCAAGTCCTTCTCTGTTCAGCTGCTGATGGTTACATGCAGGAGACTGCTTCTCTGCCAATCTGTTTGGAATCATGGGGACAGATCCAAAAGTTGGAGCTCAAGGGCCTGGGGGTGGGGTGAGATTTTGATGCTGATAATGACATTCAGTTTCTTATAAAGCAAGGAAAAAGAGCATTAGCAAGGGCTGATTTGCTGCCAGGTGGGCTAAAGGACAGGTTCTCAGGCAAGGAATCAGAGCATGACAGTAGATCTGCAGTCAATGCAGTGGATTTGATATGTTTAAGGTCTGGAATACAAAACAAATTGCTTCCACACACTTAACTGTCTCATCCTTCCGGCGACACAAAATACAGCTTAGGGCAAGTCTGGGCTGGATCACAGAGATAACGGCATTTCTGTGTGCTTCTTTGCAGATGTCCTGTGCTCCTGGTGGTCGGTGACAGCTCCCCAGCTGTGGATGCTGTGGTGGGTACATAGAGCCATCTTTGCCACCCTGCTGGTGATGGGTGGGTGAGGCAAGAAGCTGGCAAGGCCAGCAGAGCTCCTGCCACGCAGCAGCCTTGCTGGCTATCTATCCAGCCCAGCTGTCTCTCCTCTTCCAAGCCACAGAAGAGTTGTCATTAATCCCTGGCCGTTTGTCCCCTCTGTCTGTGCACCATTATTTAATAGCTACGATGTTAGAAACAATCACCACAGCAGTTCTAGTGAACCGCGAATATTTTCCTTTAGGGAAGAATCTGCTGCTGGTATTTTAACTTGTTGTGTGGTGCTGGAGCTGTGCCCTGGGTCACTATGGAAGCAAAGAGCTTCTTTTTGACCATTATAACTTGCCCCAGATGACTGGATGACTTCAAATGTTGTGCCTTAATGGGCATGCCTGGTCTGCTGGCCTGTGGCCACATGGCTGCTCACCACTTGGGATGCTACCAGATGACCCTGAATCACAAGATGAACACTTGTTGCCACTGGAGTCCCAGAAACAGATGAAAAAGTCTTACAATTGCCACCTAATGAGTTTGTACATGGAAGAAACGCAGTCGTAAATCTGAACTGACCTAGTTAGGTTTGAAGATGTGTATGCATATACACAGATTCTTCATACAGAAGCATAAGACATTTTGCTCTGCATTAAGCCAGGAAACAATTTTTTTTTAATCTGTATTTGTTTAAGACTCTATAATTAAAATCTTGTGTACAGTGCCTTATGCTGCTGTTCTTTTATGTAGGTGGAATGCAACTCAAAGCTGGACCCAACAAGGACCACACTTCTGAAGGTAATAAAAAACCCACAACTTGGTGATTTTTTAAAAATAAGCATTCCTCTCACGTAAATGTTGGATTAACTAAAAAAAAAGCAGAACCAGATGATATGTTGCAGAACAAATAACACAGAATACAGTTTCGATGTGAAAAGGCAGTTCCTTCAGGGTTGAGAGTATTTTAGTAGGATAAACAAGACTAGGGTCTTCTTTTCAGGGTTAACAGCAGGGAATTTCTTAGCTCCTCCATTTTAAAATACTAGGGATGAGATTGAAATGCTCCATATTTCACATACTTATAATGAATTTGACTAGAGCTGGCAAAGCTGATCTTGAGGTATTTTGAAATACTTGAAAGTGTCATTAGCAGAGTGGAAGTGCAAACCAGTTCATTCTGTTCCCTTGCTTATCTGTCCCTCAGCAGTAGCATCAGAAGAGTAGACAGCTAACCTATCAGCCACAGTTTGGTCATCCTGCCTTTTATGGGGGTACCGTCCAGGGTACATTTTACTGTTATTTTCAAAAAGTTGATAAATGTACTTGCAAACAGCAGAACATCATGCAAAGGCTTTGGCTGATACTTGGCATTCAGAGTATGGGTGCAGTCTTCAGCTTGTTAATGATGAAGCAATAGCATACAAACAGTGAAACAAGTTTGGTCATGCATGCTTCTACTGGGAGCTTCTCTGTTTATTGAACTGGTCAGTGAAAATGATAAGTAATGATTTTTAAAATGGTTTTTTGTCCTAACTTTGAGAGTAACATTGCTGCCCTACCACATGGGCATGGCAAACACCTTAAAGATTCTGACACTATCTCAGACCCTGTATCAGTAGCCAGCCTTTGCTCAGTCCAGGGATGTGGCTGATGCCAGATCTTACTGCAGGCTTGTTTTTCTGCTAACTAATCCTAGATAGGATTTGGGATTTCCTGTAATTTACAACTCTACTGTTTTCAGCTTGTGGTGTTCCTTGGAACAGGACTGTTTTTGTTGGGTTGACTTTTGGGGTGGAGTGGCAGAAAAATGAAGTGCTCCAAAAATATTGCATGCACTGAAGATAGCTTTTCTCCTTTGGCTTTCCCTGCTTCCCTTGGCAAGTCAGGCTGATGCTTGCCATCTGCAATCTCAGCAAATCATTTTTCTCTCACTCCTGAGATTTAGGTGTTTGTTTTCTCTCCCCTGTTTGTCATCCAGGTCAACACAGAGTCACATTATTGTAATTCAGAGCTGAACTTGTAACCAGGACTAAAAGGCTGGTTTCTAAGAAACTGGTAACACTGCCTAGCAAAAAAAAACCCCATTTGTAGCTGCAACTGATGCTTTGCCTGAGGGTCAAAGCACTTTGGGGTTTTCTAGGGTGCAGTCATAGCTTTTATTAACATTTAACAGCTTACATCAATGCATTCATCCATGTGTGTGTTACTCACACAACAAAAGGAAATGTTTTTCTGCCAGATATATTAAAATGACCTTTTTAGCTATCCTGAGTGTGAGTTCCTCTGGCATTATGTTAACTGGCTGTTCTCATCCCATTTCAGATGGCTGACTGCGGTGGGCTCCCCCAAGTTTCCCAGGTAGGATTTGGCTGGCGGAAATCCTACTAATCCTGTTCACTGCAACAAATGTGTGTTTTCCTGTAGGGTACTTGCTGTTCCCAAATGTCAGCCAAAGGATGGTTATGATTTCATGAATAATGATGTCAGTTGTCATCTGAGCTTTTTTTCTTTAAAGAGCAATGAAGCACAAAATTAAGATTGGGAGGGGATATTATTTTCACTAAAAGTCGTAACTAAAAATCCGAGGTGGGAATGCAGAGATATTATTTTATGTCTATTTACTAAGCTGACATGGGTTAAGTCTTGAGCGCTAGCATGTTAAAGCCATTCTCATTTGGACTATTTATAGTATAGATCAGGAAAGTAGGAGGCAGGAAATAACAAGGCTATGTTCTTGCATACACTTGACTTGAGTTGCTGAGAATGAACTGAAATGTAGGTGTAAATTCCAAGTTGCTAATAAAACCAGGCTGGGAAAGTTAAAATTTACCTATATTCTTCTGTTGCCTCACTGAAAGAGCTAACCTGTAAATCAGCTCTGGGATGTTATCTCTAACATGTAACAGATTTCTAAGCAATATAATGAGGTGTTTCTGAACTTAAAGTCTGGATTTGTAATGGCCTGCAGCTGAAGTCCCTGTACAGGCAGTATGTATTGCAACAGTAGAAGTTGGAGAAAAGGGCTTTTTTAAAGCAAAGCAATAGAATGCACATTGCTTCTCTTATGTAGAGTCCATTCTTTGCAGTAATTCAGATAAAATTATACAAAAAGTATTTTCATGTGCAATAATTGGGATTGTGAGGCTTATGTGGCCACTGTGTCAGCAGCAGAGAAAACCTGGGAGTAACTCATTGCAAAAATGTCACTCATAGCAGTTGTGCTTGTGTATTCCTGCTGAGCTTTTTTTTTCCCTATAAATATAAGTGTCAGCTCTGACTAGCTGAATTTGTTCTCTTCTGATTAGGAAACTATTACTGACCATGGATGAACTGCCTTGTATATTTTGTGAGGCCAGTTGTTTTTCTTTGATTCACCTGCTTCAGTAACTGCGCAGCCAATGTTAGAGCCAGACTTGTCATCACTTCTCTGGAAATCTCTTTTTTTTGGATGTGTGTGTCCATTTTGTAAAATAATGGGGCAGGGGAGCAGACTAGAGAGGGGAATGATGGATTTTTCTTCTAAGCAAGGTTCTTAGAGGTTCAGTAGAACCCAGAGAATATTCGGTATTGCTGTCAAGATAGGGCATTTTTGACATCTATAACATTGTAACTAACCTACTGAACACTGTCTACAATAACACACTCTCTTTTCCAGCCTGCCAAGCTTGCAGAAGCTTTCAAATACTTTGTTCAGGGAATGGGATACAGTAAGTATTGGTTTTATGCAATGTTTGACCTGGCTGCCAAAGTTAATCAGGCATCTAAGCACCCAGAGAATCTCTCTGATCCTAGATGCATGAACTTTTCTCAGTTGGATAAGCATTTGCAAGGGTGGGAAAACCCCTACCTGTGGTATCTGGGCAAAGAGTTTTCAGACCAAGTGATACTATTAAATAGTAAAGAGCTTTTTGATCAGCTTATACTCATAAATACTTCTTTTACTTGGTATTTTTAAGGTGGGTATTTGAAATAGTGTCTCTTTGTGGCATCACAGGATATGGTTGACATACCTCATGCAACATTTAAAACCTCGTTAGTTCACAGACTTCTTTGAGTTGTAGCTATTTTTCATGTGCTTCTGATACCTGCTGTTCTACAGATGCATTACTGGCCTGGGATGCCACCAAAGGTTAAACATCTGAAAGTAATGGGGGATCTGAGGGAGTCTCTTTAGTTTACCCCTGGATTCTTGCAGCTACAGCAATGTGCCGTAAAGCTGCCTTGAATGCCTCAGCCCTGATCACTAATTCTGCCTTAGTAATCTGGGTTCCTTAACTGTATGCTTGGAGTAGTGGAGGTACTTCTGCATGTGAAAGTACCATGTCAAGCATGCATTCCAACTTGAAGGCTTTTCCCAAGGTGGTTAAGGCTGGAGGGGAAGGCAAGGGCTTCCTTCCAAGCCCATGAAGGTGGGAATTAATTGAAGATTCTTCTTCCAGTGCCCTCTGCTAGCATGACCAGGCTGATGAGGTCCCGCACCGCCTCTGGCTCCAGTGTAACCTCTTTGGAAGGACAGAGAAGCCGGTCTCACACTGGGGAAGGCACAAGGAGCCGGTCTCACACTGGGGAGGGAACAAGGAGCCGATCCCATACTGGGGATGGTTCCAGGAACCGCTCCCACACAGACACACGAATCGAGCTGACACCGAACTCAGCAAGCAACGCTGAACAATCAAGTCCCAAGTCCATGGAAGTGTCCTGTTAGATGGCTGTAGGAGGTTTAAACTGGTCACAGTGTGAAAAAGTGATGGATGCCCCCTGTGTATCACAAAAACATAACTGGTATTAGTCTCAAGCTATTCTGTAGGATGAACTCTGTTCACCAGGGTCTGACAGGGACCAAAGAAAAGAAGCATCTCATTTGCTCTATCATTATTCTTGTATCTCAGACAGCTGCTGCTATTGTGCCCTCCTTCAGTGGATGCCAAATTCTAGAGGATACTTGCCAAAAGCTGATGTGGTTGTAAACACTTCAGAGTCAAACCAGAATCACTAAATACTCTCCTTTAAAATCAAAGCTGTTACAGGCCCTTTTATCTCTTATCTTGAAGTATACTGGCACAATTTGAGATGAGTTTCAAAGAGGGGGAGAAAAATATTATGGATTACTTTTATGAAAGGAAATGAAACAAATGTTATGGCCTCATGTTGAAGCTGGAGTTGAATTCATTGTATATAGCTTGACTTCAATGATAGAAAAGTTAATGTATCGTGCATTTATAGGCCTTCTAATTCATTAGTATTCAAGCCTGTTTTCCTATGTACAATAATATACTACTAAAATAGGCAATTTTAATGTGACTTTGAGATGAACTAAATCTTTAAGCTTTTTTATTTCACTTTTTTGAGATTTAGTTTCATTCTTCCTTTCCTTCCCCCCTCCTAGACCTAAAACCTGCTTAGCCAAAAGAGGACAGGATGTAAATTTGATAAGCAAGGTAGGATTTCCTATTTGGGAACGTGGGCCAAAGGGCTTACCATACTGCAGAGGTTGGTGTAGTTTTAACAATTAGCATAGCCATATATGCCAGCAAAGCAGAAACAGTTTGATTTTTCCTTCAGGAGGCTTCTTATCTTTGCAGCTCAAGTTTTTTGTGTCCAGAACAATTGTGATAAATTTGGAATTCTGTAAGCAAAGCCAGATCCAGCTGTTCTTTGTCAGGATAGATGAATAGCTGCAGGATGGCATATAATTAGATAATGTGCATTCAACTGCCGCTAATTACTAGATTTGAAACTGATGAGATCTCACTGGTGCTGAGAAGTATATTCCGCAAAGTGGTGGAGCAGCAACACTGTATCTCTGAATACAGTGTCTAATGACTGTGTAAATGTCATGATCTGCTGGTTGTGCATCTTTACATAGCCTCCTGATACCTTGGGTAACTTTCTTTGAAGCTAGTGGCTTGATACCTTCCTGCCAGACAGATTTTCACAGTTGGGTGTTCTTACATTTGTCCTTCCATAGATAGCGGGACAGGATTTTCCGAGCTCCAGTGCATACCTGCTGAACTGCAGTCCTCACACAAACAAAAAGCTCAAATGCTGAGCAGTTAAATAGCAAATGTTAATACTTTGGGATTGCTTGTTCAGAAGAACACCATCTAGGTTACTTTATATTGACTAACTTTGGCTCTTGTGTAGAATATCCATAACGGTTTGTGGGAAGAACAGACAATTTCCAGAAAGAATAAAGCTATTGTGTAAAGTCTATCAAGAAAAGTTTCTTAATGAAGTATTTGTATTTATTTCAAAACAAATAAATTTGTAACTTTGCAGTGTCTGTGTTCATGATTTACCAGGAGTACAATAATCTTTCTTAGTCCAAGTGTATTCTTGTCATCAGAAAAAGACTTAATTGATACAAATGGATATCTATCATTCCCTATTTTTGTGCTGGGAGCTCTTTTTTACCCCCCCCCCATTCCAGCCTACTATTTATATTATGAAAATATCACACTCTTCAGCATTTTTGTTGACTATGTTAGTACTAATGGAAAATTTTTCTTTAAGAAATAGAGAAAAATATTGAGCCATTATATAGAGTTCTCTTTGCTGCTTAAAGTTATCTTTGTCTCCCTGTTTATAGTACTGTCTAGTGCCCAGATCTGTGGTCTGTACATTGACTTCATCGCAGGAGCTGGTGCCATGCTCATTGTGTCCTTTCTAGTTCCAGTCTAATCTGTAAATCCAGTGATGTGACACATTTCTCATGAATATCTGGAGTTATTTGGCCCTCTTGACTGAAATGGCAGATGCCACTTTTAGTTTCTAAAGGGATTTCTTTTTGGACCTCTTGCAAGAATCTAACTTCAGAAAAGTAAAGATTAACCTAGTGACTTACTTAACCATACTGGTGTTCTCAGGGATTGGTGACTTTGTGACTTTGCTGGGACTGTTTTGGTCTGCTTGTTCCTGCTGAATCTCAGAAAATCCTGTGATATGAAGAAGCAAAAGCAAATATTTGATGTCTCTGAGCCAGGACACTGCTAGATGTGATGATTCAGCAGTCATAATTGGACTGACACCAGCAAAAGGCTTGATTTGGTTAACCAAAGCTAGTGCCAGTGCAAACAGGAGGAACCTGTGCCAGTTCATCTTACAAAAGAAGGGCAAAGTTATGTTCCTTGCTGAGCTTTCCTGGGAATGGCTAATCATCCCTTCCACAAGGACGCCATAGTGTGCCTGTCAAGCTTAGGCAGTTTGTTTTGGTTTAATGGGGAGGAATACATCCAAACCTTCTTGCAGCACAAAGGGATCTGTAAGTACTTCTGAGCTTCAAGAGGTTGGTAGGACCACTATAAATGTCAGTTTTGAAACAAAGACTATTCATTTAGCAGAGAACGGTGTGTACCTGCAGAGAAAAGCTGCAGGGCAGCACAGAGGAGTAATGTCTTACCTTTCACAAGGACTTATGACTCTTCTTTCCCTGCAGTACTGGTCTCCTGGCATCTAGCTTATGCTGTACCTAAAGAGATGCAAGTGCCTTTGAGAATTCAGACTTTTTTTATTAAAACCCTTTTTAGAGCTTGCAAAAGCTGATTTCTGCATTATTCTTGGAGACAGAATTAGCCTGGATAGTGTAGTGTTGCTAAATCAGACAAACTGAGCTGAGGTTTCACTTTTTCTGAGTAACAATGGCCACCATTTGTATGGTGCAAGGAGCTCCTGTGGCATAGAGGAAATTCAAGTTCAATAACAAGAGATTTCTAGAAGATGACCAGTTTACTTTTCACAGTGTTTTTACAAAGGCGGAAAGAGAACAGAATGAGGTCTCAGGGGCCATGAAGCTTCCTCATTGCATTAATATATCTCAATACCAAATCTTTACTGAAGTGGTGCTCTTCAAAACCACTAATCCAAAGGATGTCTTTGCTGAAATCTGAGTTTTTTTCCACCTCTGCCTGGGCCTTGACAGCTACTGTTCAAGAATCTGGCTGAACTTCACTATGTATTTCCCCTTCCCTGTCCTTGCAAAGGTGCGGGAGAGGATGTGCCAACACCATGTCAAGGCAGCAGGACTTCTGGGCTAAAGACACAACACTGCTTTCCTTTTTGAAAGTCTCTAAACATTGAACAGCTGGCAACTTTAATCTAGATGTGTTTTCAAGGTTTGTGATTGATATCATGTGTTGCAAGTGATGGACTGAGCTGGAGTGAAAACTGTTTATAGCAAAGCTGTTTATTTTTGTTCTTCTCCAGTGTTGGAATCCCCTTCATGTCTGTTTCTGTATTTTGGGCAGAGTATCTGCTGCCATCTTTTATGTGCTGGTAATGGGGTCTGTTGCAAACACCCATTCAGCACACTGAGCAGTTCTGCTGCAACTTGGCCCTCCCCCTTACCACATGCTGTTTTTTGTTGTTTGTTTTTTTTTTTACACTATTCTGCACTACTTATGTTCACTGGAATAGAAAGCCTCTCCCTGTTTGTCTATATGAACAGCTGTTTTAATGTGTGGGATTTAGTGTTTACACCAAGCCAAATATAGGTTTTATATTGGTAGCTGATCACTGCTCTGCCTAATGTTTAAAAAATTGAGAGAAAGGATGTCAGGGTATTTTAAGAGTTCAACCCTTCACCTCAGTTCTTTGTCACAGACAGACACAGCTTCTCACTGTTTCTATCATTGCTTCATTAAGGGCTCCATTCATTTTATAAACAACACAGCTGCTGACCAGCGTTAGGGGGAAGGAGGTGGGGGGGGAGCTACAAGGGCTTCTGATTGCAACTGCCAAACAGTTCAATGTCTGTTCCCTTCAACTCAGCGTGGGTTACCCAGCGCTCTTGGCAGCTGGAGGAGAGTTGTTATTTAGATGTCATTAAAGAGTCAGCCCCCAATCCCATATACCCAATATATTTTTGCACTGGTGGCTGTGGGATATACATCAGACACAGGAGGCAGACATCACTAGGCATGTCCAGAAGAGCCCAGTGGTTGGGAAAAGGAGTAGCAGGCAGCAGCACCGTGACACGCATCAGAGCTGGGAAAAGTATCCTTGGATAACCCGCCACTCACTGCAATTGCTTATGGCTGGAGTGGATTATGGTATTCGGGTCAAGGTCGGTGTGTAGAGGGGGCTGGGGGAGGGAAAGGCTGTTTGCTGGGCAGCAGCGCTGGGGGAGGGCTGGGGCAGCTGCAGGCAAAGCCTGCATGAGCACAGGGAACAGCCAAACTGCTTGTAGGGTTTGGTGAGCCCACCTCATGCAAAGGTCCCACCCAGCCCCTTGCAAAGTGGTGAGATGCACCCTGTCAGAACCACCTTGCCGGACCTCAGACCCACACTTTCCAGCTAGGAAATTGTCGTTTACTGACTGATTGCATTTTCATTTATTTTTAATGACCAAATCAAAAAAATCTTAATTCATTATCAACAGCTACCAGTGTCAAACATTTATCCTGTGGTGATTCCCTCCCTGCTGCTCATGCCGGTTTAGGGCGGAGAAGATCCTATGGAAGTAGAGTCTAGCACAGGGTCAGTACTTCATTCAGGAAGTGCAAAGTACTTAGGAGATGATTGTTTTCCTAGATTAATGAAAGTAGTCAGGAAGCCCTTCGTGCAAGATGATGTATTCGGCAACTGCCACATGGGTGAGCACAGGGTGTAGAGGCACCAGGGAAATGTGGCACACAGCAAAGAGGCACCTGTTCTGAAAGCTGTTGCTAGAGGCACAGTATGCTGGAAAGTGCTTTAAAATGCAGAGGTCTGCCCCATCCAGCAAACAAAAGATACAAAAAAACCCACCCCTAAACAATCAAATAAGTGAAAGAAAAAGGCACACTGAAGGAGAAGGCTGGGGAGAAGACGCTTTCTCACCTATAATCACAGGGACTTTAAGCAAGCCCAACACCAACCCAGCACTATTCAGGACATCAACACTGAGCAAGTAACTTGCTTCAAACTAGAAGGCAAGCTTGATTTGCAGGAAAACTCTACCAAGCAGCTCTGCTCTTCATTCCTCTGGTGATAAGGAGCCCGAGTCCATCAGCATTTTGCAAGATTCAACCCTATGACTGCCTTGGTCTCGATGATGTGACAGTAGAGGTCATGTATGACCTATTCCCCTCCACCCAAATGAGACTTGCAAGACTGAGAAAATTACATTTTAAACTTCATCCATTCGAAAAAAGCTCCACGAGAACATACAAAAAAGAGGCCTTGGCCAAGAAGTTGAGGATGTTTTCCAAAAGGGAAAATAGTTTCTATTGAGACTTGTTAGAGGGAAGCCATACTGGGACATCTTTCCCAATCAGATCCCGTAAATATGATTTAGAATTCTGTATTCTAGTTCTTGCCCATCTTAAAATGTTTTAAATATGTATGTGTGCATGTATATGCACCTATAAAACATTATGTCCATGCATTTATTTAATGTTGTATATAACAATATATATAAAACTATATGGCAACATGCCCTGTCTTCCTCTATTTTACATGCACACATAGGGAAACAAAAACAAGATCAGATCTTGTACAAAAATGTGTGTCCCTAAATAGGTTACTTTGCTTTGCAATTAGTAAACATTGTAACCACTGCAATCAAATGCTGCAGTCGCCGTAACACACAGCTTTTATTGTGAGATAAAAGAAGTTATTGAAAGCTGATGCATGACCAGCAGCTCCAGTGCACGTCAGTTTTTAGTGAAGTGAATGCCTGAAAACCACAGATCTTGCCCAATGCATGCAAGATGTTTCTGTTTCTAGCCTGGTTTCCTAAGGAAGCAAGGCATACGCAACCATACTGTACATTTGTTTGTCTGTCTGTCAGTCCCTGTGTGAGAAAGGTCAAACAAAGTAGGCAGAAGCATAAAGATCTTGGAAGTATTGTAATTCCTGCAATAAAAAGTTAGAGCAGGACAGGGAAGAGACCCACTACACTGTCACTGTCAAGCCCATGCACACCTGACAGGGAGCC
Source organism: Neodrepanis coruscans (assembly GCA_013400695.1). Taxonomy (NCBI): domain Eukaryota; kingdom Metazoa; phylum Chordata; class Aves; order Passeriformes; family Philepittidae; genus Neodrepanis; species Neodrepanis coruscans. The sequence goes on along the minus strand of VYZS01006620.1, from coordinate 13,561 downwards.
AATGCACTCTGCACATCTGCAATGTGGTCCAAGCAGCTTCAGCAGCAATTTAAAGGAGTTTTGAAAAGATGCACCTGTTGCAAACCAGCAGCCATGGTGGTAGAGCTTGAAGGAATTGCAGATGGAATTACATCTGTGGAATAGTGGTTATTACACTGCTGTAAAGGAGTTTTGTGAAGACATAGGTCAGTGTTTGTATCAGGAATAGTATGCCCAAGCAGGACCAGGTAAGTGATTCTTCCTCTGTACTCAACACTAGTGAGGCCACACCTCAAGTGCCCCTCAGTATAGGAAGGATGTTGAGGTGCTGGAGCATGTCCAAAGAAGGCCAATGAGTCTGGTGAAGGGACTGGAGCACAAGTCCTATGAGGACTGGCTGAGGGAGCTGGGGTTGTTTAGCTGGTACAAGAGGAGGCTCAGGGGATATCTCATCACTCTCTACAACTACCTGAAAGGAGGTGGTAGCCAGGAGGGGGTCAAACTCTTCTCCCAGGCAACCAGCAATAGGATAGGAGGGCACAGTCTTAAACTGCACCAGGGTGGTTTAGGTTAGACATTAGGAAGAAGTTCTTTACAGAGACTGGGCTTTGGAATGGGCTAGCCAGGGAGTTGGTGGAGTCACCATCCCTGGAGGTATTTAAGAAGAGGGTAGATGTGGCCCTGAATGCCATGGTCTAGTAGACAGGGTAATGCTAGATCAAAGGTTGGACTCAATGATCTCAGATGTCTTTTTCTAACCTAGTTGATTCTGTGATTCTGGGAAATCTACAGGAAACAAGGCCTTGACAGCTCTACTGCTTATGCAACTGGTTGTGTGTCTGATGACTCTGAAAGGGAAAGAGCATAATTTATAGCCAGTGAACGTGACCTGCAGTCTCTGGTCCATTAGAGATCCTTTGTTTTAATAAATGATTACAAGCAGATTAGCCCTAGAACTAAGGCAACAGATCAACCTTCAGATTCAATTTCCCTACCACTCCATGTTCTTAGGCAAATAATGTATCTTTATAAAAGAACTTTTGAAAGTATTGTTTAAATAGATTCAAGATCTTGATCCTCAAAGGTACTCCTTGTTACCAGAGGAATGAAGAGGAGAGGTGTTTTGCACCTACATTGCAAGCAGAGATCACCCTTCTTTTCTGCCACTGGAGATTTCATGGAAGCTTCAAAAAAGAAATAATAAAAGCTTTGACTTAAGGAATGACCTAGCTCTATGAGAAATTTGTAAGCAAAATCCTTGTATACAAACAAAAATGCTATTGGAGTTAGGAGCTTTTGAAGATATATGGCAGTTTTCCTAGTTATTTTTACAAAGGGATAGCATTATTTTCAGCCTACTTACAAGAACTTTTAATTCATCATAGCCAAAATACTTATATCTCCCAGCAACTAATCCAGCTTCCACTGGGTTTTCAAGATGAAGACAGATAACTTTCTAACTGAAACTAAAGCAAAAGAAGCGACTGGTTCAAAACAGTTGCATCATCCCAAGTTCAGCCCTGTACTGGTCCAATCTTTAGACCATATATCACTCAGTTCTTCTGTGCCATCAGGGATTTTGGAAGCAAATACATGTTTTCCATGCAGGAACATATTTCTGCTCTCCCAAGTAAAGCAATAGCAAATATGCCATTGGGCATGGATGCTCCAATACTAGTAATTTATCAGAGAAAAAAAATGGCTCCAGCATTCTTCAGTGATGATAAATGTATTGATTGAAAAAGTAATGACACATTCATTTTCTTCTCTTAGCTGACATTTGCATGTGAAATTACTTCTGCAGAAAATGTTTACATTGATGTTTACTCTAAGCAGCAAACAAGTTGGAGCTAATGCAGCAGAAGCTGTGCCAAGAATTGCCTCTCTTTTTACATCCATGTATTCACAGAGCTGATGGGAAGCTTAACACCTGGTTTCTCATCTAGCACATGTCTCCTTTTCTCTACGTCAACCATGTAAAATAATGATTTGTGTCACTGACAAGGTGGCAGTGGGAAGTGGGACTTGTGTGCTGGTAACTCCACAGGGAGGAGGAGGTGGTGGTCCCCAGACACAGATCAAACAATTACTATGTGAATAAATGGGTGCAGGAGGTGTTGTCCTTCATCTGTCATCTGGCTCTTTCCATTTTGTCCTTCAAGTTTGCAGAGTTAGCCTAGGAGCAATACATGAACCCTAGATGGAGGATCTATACTGAAAATAAAAACTCTGGGATGGCTGATTTGGATTCAGAGCACTCAGGCTGTTTGAGATCAGAGCAGGTAGAGAACTGTGAAAATATTCCTTGTACAAGATACTCCAAGAGGCTGAGGTGAGTCCAAGAAGATCAGGACATGGAGGTTCTTGGACCCAGCCTATTACAATGAGAGACAGACTTATGATACAGAGATTTTGGGAGAAACATTCTTCTTCCTGGGCTTTTCCCATGAAATTCACCATGGATCTGACTGAGAATGATAAAGGGGCAGTTCCAGGACTTATCTCAGTGTGACAGATACTAGACTTTAATCCCAAGGGTCAGACAATTAAATCCTGATGTCTAATGTTGAAAATAAGGCATATACATCAGTTTTTCATCTTAGACAGCATTGTTCAAGAAATGATAATAAGGATGTCTGAATCTCATATCTAAGATACTGACAGACATACTTTTGCTATCAAAAATATTCCATTCTTTCATGCAATTAAACTGTTGACTTAACAAAGGGCAGTGCCAACAGAACTGTCACTTAAGTCCCAGAATCTATTCATAAAAAGGAATTCTTGGCTGTTGTTAATGGATGAAGATCTATTAGGATGTTACATCTATTTTGGAGAGGCCTTGAACAACCAGGACTTTAAACTCTAACTCAGGTGAAAAAAAAATACATTGACAGTGAATAAGGATCCTCCTTTTATTTTAAAACCTCTGTAAAATCAGAGCAATGGGTCACTTCAAGCATTCAGCCAATTTAATTAGCGATTTCAGAGTAATCATGGTAATGAGCCAATTCAGCAAAGATGTCATTGGGGTTTCTGCAGTTCAGGTTGCAAAAACAAGCATTGATCCACATCATTTTCCAGGAAAACTCAGTCCCATCTGGGCACTGAAACCTCACTTCAATAGTCTTGGACTTGTAGGGTGTGCAGCACCTGTTGTCAGTGCAGACACCGCAATATTTTGGTCTATATGCACTTTTGCTCACACATCCTGAGATGGTGTAGTTCATGGGTTCATGGTCTCTGTAGACAGCCAAGCACTTCTTCCCAGGCTAAATCAGAGAGGAAAATAAAAAAAAAAAAAAGAAAGGTTAATATTCAATGCTGACATAGGTAGGACACAAAAATAATCTTGCTTTCTACAACTACCTAAAAGGAATTGTGGCAATGTGAGGGTCAAACTTTTCTCCCAGGTAAACAGTGATAGGACAAGGGGAAATGGCCTTAAACCATGGAAGGTTCAGGTTGATTATTACAAAAAATTTCTTAATTGAAAGAGTGGTTAAACATTTGATCAGGCTGCCCAGAGAAGTGGTGGAATGTTCAAACCCCAGAAGTGTTCAAAAAACGAGTAGATGTGGCAGTCAAAGGCTGGACTTGATGATCCTGGACATCTTTTCCAGCTTTAGTGATTCTATGATTCTGTTCTATGATTCCTATATTTGAAGGGGTTTGAAGCTCTCAGGAAGGCTTTTGCAACCCTCACCAAGAGGGTTTGACAGATTTACATGTTTAGACATATGAACCCAAAAGCTGCAAGTGGGATACTTGCAAAAGAGTTCACAGCCATGACTAGATATGCAGCATTGCTTTTCCACTAGCTCAGTACAGGTCTGTTTGAGCCCACATTGAGCACAGCAGGCTTGGCTTGCCTTTCTCTGCAAAAGGCTTTTTGGCTGGAGCTAAAGCTCTCAGGGCAAAGTTTTCATACCAGCATGTGGAAACACAGGGAGGACATATTTGGAACTCTGTGCAGCACATTAAATCCATGTAGAATTGCAGCTCTCTGAGGCCTGAATGCTGTACAACAAAGGCTGACCCCATGTCCAGCTCAAAAGATGCACAAAGAAACATCCCTACCTTGATGTGCTGGGTTATATCCACCTCGCAGGGCCGCATGTTGCACAGGCGGCTTTCCTTCAGGAGCCGGCACTGGTCATTGTCATTGGAAATCCTGGTGGAGATGCCCAGCCCACAGGTCTTTGAGCAGGGACTCCAGGGTGAGGTGTGAATAATGCAATTCTTCTGCCAGGCTTCATCCTCTCCCTCATACGCTGTGGAAGACAGTTTAACCCCACATTATTCAGCCAGGACAGCTTTACATATTAAATACCCTTTCCCCAGCTCATTACACATTCAGACCACTAACCCAAATAATTAAAATACGGTGAAGTGGCTCAACATCCCTTTGAACCCACTCATCCCACCCGCTCTCTGCTGACCTACTTGTGTCAGACTCTCCAGTGCTGAGAATGCTCAGGCCAGGGCTCATTTCTTTATTCCCCAATGCAGCCTCGCACAAGGGGGTCCTTGTCTGGGACCCCCAGGTGCTGCCACAATACAATTACAGAAGCCTGTGCCAGCGGGTGGAAAAAAGGGATGAGATCTGATCTCACCATGGAGGTTTGTTTCTGAGCCCATTCAATTGATTCCCTGTAGCAGAAAGTGGTCAACAGCCTTTGCTGGATGACAGAGGGCTTGGGAAGCAGCCACAGCCTTTCACTGGGAGGAAGAGAAGCTTGAATAGCTTCTCAGAGAGTTCAGCAGCCATTTGAAGAACGGGTGGGCTCTATTTTGAAAGCAGCCTACAACCCCAATTCAGGTTCTTTCACATCTTCAGCCAAAGTCCTCAATGCTTTGCAGCTCACAGGACAGTCCACAGCAAAACTCTAATAGAAGCTGCTTCATTGAGCTTGCTCACTATTAAATTTATTATTATATTCATTATTATATTAAATGTAATAAATGCTAGTCCCACTTCCACAAGATTTCCCCTTACAAGAGGAAAGTCAGGCAAGCAAAGCTGTGTTATGCCCATTTTGAGACAAAGGCCATGAAAATATAAGGCCAGTTTCAGTAGTAGACTTTTTGCATTTGGACCTATGTCACATTTTCAGAGCTGTGAGGGATAGAATTGAAGGTTGAACTCTGGTGGCTTTAACCCACAAAATGAAGACCAAGGCTTTGTTTTGCACAAGAAAAATATAGGCCAAGGATTAGAAAAAAAAAAATCCCTTATCATTGAGGCAACACATTCCTGGCTCACAACAAGCACCCTATACCTCCTTGAGCTTTGTTTCTGTGAGAAAACCTTAAGTATGGAGCTAATGTAGCATTGCATTGCAGGGCATTTGGAGGATAAATTCAAGACATGGCAAGGTGAGTCCATCTTAAGCATCTGAGATCATGTTTGAAGCAAATGGTACCACCTCTGTGTAGTGGGCTATGAATGCGAGTATGTGGGGATACACAAAACAGGTAGTTCAAAATATTATCAATTTGCAATTGGTGAAAGGTTGTACTAACACAAAGACAATTTAGCCTGGCTGGCAATGAAACTTCCACCACAGTAACTGCTTTCAAGGTGTTATGTAAGTTTGAGACTACTAAAATACACGGGCTTTAAAATTACATTACTAAAGCAATATGACCCAGACAGAATGCCTCAAACCCAAACTAAAAGCAAACCCATTCCGTTTCCCATAGGGCCCCGACTGAAAAAAAAAAAAAAAGGTGAAACACTAAAAGGTGATGTTGTTCAAAATCCCAGCAGATGCATGCTTCAAATGGAGATTTGTCACGCAGAATCACAGAGTGGTTACACAAGAATCTTTGATGAGTCTTACATTCACAGAATCATAGAATGGTTTGGGTTGAAAAGGACCTTAAAGATCGTCTTGATCCAACTCCCCTGTAATGGGCAGGGATGCCACACTAGATCAGGCTGCTCAGGGCCCCATCCAACATGACCTTGAACACTTCCAAGGAGGAGGCATCCATATCCATATTGCTTCTAAGGAGTTTGAGCACCACAGGTGTTTGCCTGTGCTGTCCTTCACCATACACTGTGTGTGAGTCTCCGTGCCTCCTCCATGCAAAGATTAGACACATGCCAGGTCTGGCCATACAAGCTGATACTTTGCTTGTAGACTCTGCCCTCAGCTACCTGATAGCAAAGGAGAGGTCTGCCTCACTCCCACCATACCTGCAAAGGAGATGTGACGTGGAGATGTCTTCCTGATTTTCCTGGAGTCATCACAAACCCACTGCTCGCAGCATTTCCCTGGCATCTTAACCAGCTTTGGGTTTGGGCACCAGACAAGGGGAGGACGTGAGTTTGTGCACATGGGAATACAGCCCACAGCACCATTAATGCACGTGCAATTGTATTTGCAGTTGGGCTGAAACATCTCCCCATTCTTATACCTGACTCCATTGAGGACACATCCTACACCAACGATCTCTGAAAAGAAAGAAAAAGAAAGATACACGAGAGCACCATTAAAATAATGCTGTCAACAAACACCTCTGATATGTTCCTTTACCAAGCTGATCCCTGGGCTGGCAGAGCCAACAAGGAGACATGCCAGTGATGCAGGGTGATGCGTTCAGTGTGTTGCTGAGCCAGGTGTAGTCACACCATCTAGGAAACAGTTTTCATTCTGAATCACAGCAAAAAAAAGAGAATCTTTTAATGTTTCATGGAAAAAAAAAAGAAAAAAAAAACATTTATCCACAGAGACTTATTAAAAAAAAAACAAACCACATTTCATGGTATGGTGGTAGGGACTATTCACAGGAGGAGCAATCAAAGTAATTAAAACACATATTGGGTGAAATGTGATGTTTTCAGAGACATATGAGAGGACTACATGGAGTCTCATATATGACACAGCTCTTCACAACATCTGTACCTATCTGAAGCAGAAAGGGTAGGACAACCAAGGTAGCAAAGGAGCACCTAAATGGTACTGGATTCCTAAATTTAGGCAAGTGAATCCCACCCAGTTCTCTTGGAAAACGAAGTACACATTATAAAGGCATGAAAATAATTATTTGGTGCATTTTTAAAAAATAAAATCACCAAAAAATCAAGCTTTTTGATTGCTAATGAATAGGAATTGCATTGATTTAAAAAGCAATATTTTTCTTTTTTTCAAAGTTATGGACAGTTACTTGGAAGCAGTACAGAGATCTTCAAACGGAAAATACAAATTTAGTTTTTCATTTGGTCACACGGAGGCAGTGCACACACACTGGTCCTGTTGCTTATGTTTTAAGTCTGGCGCAAAATGGAGCAGCAATGTGGCTGCTTCAGGGGAACACAAATTGAAACACTGGATTAAAATTCTGTAAAGGCTTCCTATTTTTAGAATGGGCTGAATGAAAACATAAAACGCACTTCTGCATAAAATTTAGAGCTGTTGGAATTTGAAGCACAGATCTAGATCTCCAGTTTATGCTCAGCTCCAATTTTGATAATGCTTCAGCCTTTTCACTGAAAAAACATCACTCAGTGCTGGAGCTGGACCTCAGAATTTTAGGTATATTTCTAGGTGTGCACATGGATTATAACAATTCAAGAAGATGTTCTATTTCCTGGTGTTTTCCTACCAACATATCCATTCTGGACTATGTTAAATCACTCCTTCAAGTCTCATGCACCAGGAGGTTCACCATGAGAACATTCCCAAACACAGACAAAGGGGTTGTTGAATGCTTTCTTTTGGAACCTCATTGAGTTTGCATCAAAATTAAGCACTTTGGAGGCACATCCCTATTCCCAGCCCCATGTGCACAATGCCAGACTCCACAGCTGGGCAGCATCATGCTGCCTCTGCTTTGATGCAGAGAAAACCCAACAACAAAAGGAGAGCTGTAGTTCCTACTTGATGTCTGGGAGGTTAGATCCTGGGGCATACTCAGCATGCCAATCCAGATATAGCCTGAATTATCCCCAGTTTGAACTCATTCCCTTTCCCAACACCAGCTCCTAGTTCTTTCAGGATCTTTACTTTCCACAAATTATATTGTTTCTATAGCCCTACATGCTCTGGATTCTCTAGCTTCTCTAGACTCAGCCAAAAGCATCCATAAACAAGGCAAATTTCTCACAGCAGTTAGTCCCAAACACCCAGCACTGGAGTTCTATTCATGGTAGCATTCATTCACCCTGTGATCAGGGCAGAAGCTAGTGGACTCAGAGTGGGGTGATGCAGCCTCTATGTAACCCAGGGTACAAGAAAAAACATGTCGGCACACCCTGTCCTGTCTATCTACCTGGATGCTGAAAGCAAGGGAAAGATTACAGGTTTTTACATCAGCCAGAGACAATCTGCTTCACTCCTAACCGTGTAAAGACCTATCCCTCATTCCCCTCAGATGTGCACCACAGTGCCCTCACCATATAACCATAAATGTCACATAATAGGGGATATATTGTCATGGCAGTTGGGATGAGAAAGTACAGACTAGGAATCCCTCGAGACCTCACTGGAAAAGGTGGGGATCAATCTTCCCACATCACAGTGCTGCTGCCACATGCACACTGAATGCCTGTGATGTGTGAGAGAACTGCAAAACCCAAAAGATATCCAAATAAGAAAACAAGCATTTAAATAAATCAACAAATGTGAAGCAACATGAAGGTCTTTAAAGAGCCCTAGGAAGGCTGATAGTTTTGAGACAACATCCAGCCTGTTTTCTTTGCCCAACACAGGGCCAGCTGTAACAATGTCATTCTTGACAATGTTTGTCTAACCTGCTCTTACAGACCTCCCATGAATGTTCTACACACACTCCAGACAATACATTTGAATGATCTCATATCCTCTTTTCTTAACCTTAATCTTTACTAATCTTGCAAATCACTGCTTAAGCCTACAGCTCCTTCCACATAACTTCTTTCGTTATTTTGCTCATATCCTACNCTGAGCTACTGCAAAGCCAGGATTATTTCTTATGGCCTTCCCATCCTTCTGGATCTCAGAACAAGTGAATATATCCTTGACTTACAAAACCCTACTCAACTTCTTTTTCCCCTTCTTGAATAAAAACATTCCAGTCACATGAAACCAAGACTTTGCTATGGCAGGCAGGAAGAAATCCTCCTGCCTCATGGCAGTTAACCTGGATGTAATTGTTGTAAAATTAAGGCTCAGACCTCAATTTGTCACTGAAAAGCTCTCATAGGAAATTATTAGTTCCTGACCCTCTTGACAAGATACCACAGGATTCACTACAGGAAATATGCCAAAAGCATCCCCCGAATGTCATGGTTTTCATGTAGATGCCCGCATTGCTTGTCTATAAATCCAGCTGCACACCTAACCTTTCCTTCATTCCCAACCCACTACAGCACCTCCTCCTGCTACAGGGAATACAGAATCATCTACTTGTGTATCTGGTGACTTCTAAATGCTGGTTTGCCTTTGCTGTTAAATGCAGCCAACTCAAAGAGTAGGAATTCAGATGTCATTTTTCATCCAGAGAACAAAGACTACTCCAAGGGAATGGAAGATGATGCATGGAGGAGCTGATGAGTGTGCAGCCAGATATCTAATGAGATAAATCTCAACCACTGCTCAGACTGATGGGAGCTGCCAACATATATCTAAGTCAAAAATATATGTACATCACTTACGTGCACATACTCCTATTTCGTACCTAGGTCTGTCTCCACTGTAGTCACAGTACAAGCCCCTGTGGAAATCACAGGTGTCAGCCTCCGTGCAGTTCTCTCCACGCTGCTTGGCACACGTCTTGCAGCAGTCACAGCCATCTGTCACCAGGCTGACGCCTACGGAGCACCGAGGTGGGGACTTTGGGCACTCGCACGGCCACTTGCAGTACTGAGCCCGTGTGTAGGTCTCTGTTGTGGCCAGGACAGTGGGGATCATGGTGATGGAGGTCTGGGCAATGGCCTACAAACAAAGAAAAACAGCTTGGAGAGTGTTACAGAGAAATGGGGGCTGCAAACTTGGTGATGATTAGTCCTCAGTTAAGATACCTTCAAGTCTAATGAGACTGCAAGGAAATCAAAGAATAAATGTCAAATAAATGTCAGCAATGGAAAGAGAGCTGTCATTGCTCTCTTATAAACCCCTTTAGATACCAGCTGGGGGCAAATGGTTTGTAACTAGGACCATCATCCAAACAGCGTGGCACCATCTAGCCCTTTCTAGATCTCTCTCTAAACAGAGGTCTCTCACCATGTAGGAACATGCCAAAACTCCTCTAATATAAGAGAAAAAGCTGTGAGATGTGTCCAGTGTCTGTCATCATGTCATGCTTGGCTCTGGCAGAGGATTGTGCTACCCCACAGCTGTTGTCACTGCTGGTTGAGAGGTGGCTCTAAGGCCTCTTGGCTACTCAAAGGGTTTCTTATGCACTGTTTCTTATCACTGTCCTTCAGGTCACCAGACAAGATAAAGGTCTCATGTTGCAGTGTGAAAGCACATGTGATCCTGTTTGGCCTCACATTCCTCAAATTTGTCCATATTTGTGTGGGTCTTGCAAACAAAACATGGGACCCCACAAATCCATGACAGGACTGGGATTAGCCCTGTGAGCCGACCATCCTCACAGACAGTCATGAACCTCTGTGTTGTGAGGATGATTGGTAATCCACTGATTTAGCCACTCCACCATGGACATCCTAGGGATGCCCTGTCCATTTTTTCTCTTCCTGCAAATCCCACAATACGACAACAATTGTTGCCTCATTATGTCCTAGCCCTTTGTCTTAAATAGAGATAAAGTTTGAGAAAGGAAAAGATACCCTCTGAAACCAAAATCTGGATAGCTGGCTGTGAATGTTATGTTATACATGTTCACTCATCTCTGTTAGAAAAATGTTTTGCTTGTCTCCACCACTATAACACAACACACATGCAGTTCACCTCCGTAACAGAGTCCCAGTTCTAAGCAATGAAGCTGTACTATGACTGAAACATGTACAAAAAGACTAAAAAATATGAAGAAGAGTTTTTAAAAAGTAATGTATGTCCTCTAAGCACTCTGGGAACCACTCTTATGCATCCTTCACAGTGTTCAGACTACCATATTCAGCAGAAATTCTCTCTGAGACATGAGGCTTCCAAATCTTCCAAATCTCTTATTGTAGTTCCCTTGATGTTGCTCTGGCTCATACAGTCAAACAATTGGCATATTTCTGCAGTGATTTTCCACCTACACCTTTTAGCAGATGCTTTTGTCCTACATGGAGCCACTGTGGTACATGTAAGTCAGATGAGTGGAAGTGAAGCTTCGTAACCTTGGTGTTCCTCCATTAACTATGCACAAATATTTGCCAACATGGTGAACAAGAAAAGAAAACTTTTATGGGGACGATACTGCAAAGTTTCCATTTCCTGATCTCCATTTTCTTGGCAAATAAGTAAAGAAAACCCCAACAAACCAACCAGCAAGTTAATTCAAACTCTGATCATCAATCAGATAAAAAATCTGATCAAGGTAAATCAAAGTAGAAAAAGGATTTAGCATAATACAGAGGTGACTCCTGTAGACATATCCAGGTGACTATTACTGAGATCATGGAGTACTGGGATACCTTAGTTCATAGCAAAACCCACAGAAAGTAGAGGTTCATTGCCTTCTGCACACTCCAGTCCCTGCAGAGGAAACTGTGGATGACGTTTAACAGCACCAGCCACACTTGCGGTGCAGGAAGGGTGCAAATCAGCTCTTCGCAAATAAGCAAAGATGTGACTTTTCTACGAAGATCACTACACAGAAAACATGAGCTGTACTTAGGGGCCAAGCAGGGCACAGTAGCTCAGGCACAACAAAAAATGGGGTTATTTACATACTATCAACAGCAGCCAGAACATGGCACTGCTTGGCCATGCGTGGTTTAAAGCCCTTCCTAGTGACAAGGTGTGAGGGCTGCAAAGAATATGTGTTTAACCCTAAAAGGTTCAGACACGGAAAGTCAGACCCTAGAAACTGCTAAGGCAATTCCATCTATTGATGGTTTCCTTGAACTGTACTATATATCCCCAGTGTTTTGTCCTCTTGCAGTTTCAGGTGTCAGAAACAAAAGGCTTTCCAACAACTCTCCATGAAAAAAAAATGTCAACCCAAGACTTCTTGGGGAAAGCAACCCCAAGAATTGCAGTCCCACAGTCGATGAGCTATCAATCAGGATATCTCTACAAAGCTCCTCTACTATCTTCTATATCTTCTTTGTTAGCAGGCTCGTATTTTATTAAAGTACATTTCTAAACCTGCTTTATCTGAAGGTGTATTTAAGTATCTTAGTAATTGGTTACTCTGTATTTAGAACATTAAATTGTGAACACGTTGCTAATCTCTGCCAAATACACAATATGTTTGCTCTGGACATAACTCCCAATTCCATTAAGGCCTCCTTTACAAACAGCTGGCCTTAGAGTTGGCTTAAAAACACTTTTAAACTCATGATTAAACTAAACCATACTTATATAATTTACTCCCACTTTAAAGCTCCTTGATGCTGCCAAAGTTAAGAGAGAAATGTTCAGATCAGTGAAAGCCCTGGCCTTTTAATAGTAGGATTTTTTATTCCACTCACAGTCATTTGAGCAGGTGCAATAATCTGCCACTTGAGAAAAGAGGCCTCCTTAAGTGCAATAAATCAATTTACTTTGTCGTTGATCATTTTAAAAAGTGCTTAATAATCAAATCCAAATACACAGACCAAAGTCACACAGCTATTTAAAAAGCCCATTGCCCCAACCCAGCCCGGTAAGTAAATCCCTTCACTATCCCTTGTTTCTACTGTCAACACGAGCAAGCAAATAGCTTCTACCCTGTGTAGATATGAAAGTGTTTGTGAGCCAACACACGTAGCAAAGAGGAGCCCTGCTACTCCTGTAGCAGGTTTAGTAAATATGTGAAGGACTGAGGTTGAATTCTTGTAAATGACTGGACAGCTGGGAGACATTTGGTGGCTTGTGATAAACAGGAATTCAGAGTAAATTGTTTAACAGCACTTCCTCTATGTCTAAAGCTTGGGCTGACCTTTCCAGGGTCCTTATAGTGACTATCTGTTGCAGTTCTTGGATGTTCTAGCTGAAATGTCCAGTGGTATGGCTGAGTAAGCCTTAGAAAGGACACAGTGTGAACTACATAAACATCTTCAAATAATCAATGTGAACAGGCATCAAAATACTGCATCTCCTGTGTTTTACAAATAGGGAAGGCCACGTGTCCTTGGTTCCATCACCACCCAACCAAAGCCCAGCCTTCATAAACCACTGTCCACTGGACACTTCAACAAGTACACAACCTGTGCTGCTTCCAGACCCTCCTCCTCTCCCCTCTTAAGTCCCTTAGAACTTTACTATGGGAGAAACAATCCTGTAGATTTATTATATTATATTATTGGCTTTCTCTTTTCCATAGTCAGCTGTCATCACTGTAATTCAGCCCTACTATTTCAATGTCCCAAAACATTTTGGGATACAGACACTTTTTTATTAATAAATATGTTGGTTAAGACATCATGCTTTCCACAAGTGCTATCAAAGGAAATCACACTGTAATGGCTTTCATCAATGGTCACTCTTAATTACAAAAA